>JAHZNG010000415.1:0-11825 GCA_027744375.1 Orchesellides sinensis
GCGCCATTGGCCGTTGCTATTCTGTATTCTGTATGCGCAACAAAACAAAGAATGAAATCATGTCACGTCGCCATATAGGATAAGGTGTAAGGTTTTTGTAATGTTTTATGTAGTAAGTACAACTGCATAATGTTATTGTTATTACAGTATTGCGGAAAATGCCCTCAGCCAAGTAATTAATTCGCGTTGCTTTAAGACATACTCCTTTAAGATGACGACAAGCGTATAATAAAAAACGTTGCATGTACATATTTACCTAAACATGTACACCTTTGCATAATTAAGAAAAGCTTAAAATGTTTCAAAATGACAAACTAATTCATGACTTCCGTTTTGTGCTTTCTTTCAGAATTATTCATGAGAGTGGGTTCACTTCAGAAGACTTCAAACAGTATCGTCCGGTAGTATACAGCAACACGATACAAAGCTTGGTAGCCATCCTCAGAGCTATGCCGAATCTAGGAATCAGCTTTGGGAATAATGAGCGTGAGGTAAGCCAGTTGAATTTTGTCTTTAAATGTAAATGTCGTGTCTCGAAAGTCTCATGTCGCTGTAACTCCTTACGTACGTAGGTAATAGTAAGTTCTTGATATCATACATATGTACCTATGTATTTGCAAGTAAGAATCCAAGTACATACCTAATATATACCTGTAAAAGTTTGTAGTAATGTGGAAGTGGAAGTTGTTCACAGTTGATGATGGGATGTGTATTTGAGTACAGGTAATTAAGAAACTTGTGGGTTGAGTAGTAAAAATCATGTTTTCTGCTTGTTCTTTTTATGAGTAACAACTTTATATTATTGCTAATTTATAAGCTTGTTGTACAGCAGTCAAGGTAGTCGTCTTTTTTGCTTCAACAGATTACAGGAGATTGTTAAGTTAGTTGCTATATTTATTTTCTTTAGATGTCTACATGCATTTGCTTGCAAGATCGGCCTGCTTTTCAGGTCAACCCCACTTCTTGCAGTCCAGTTTTTTACAAAGCTCAAGTTAACAACGAAAGCCTTATCATAGCGTTGCGGCTCTTAAAGCAGATTTTATTGCAGTAATCATCTACTAAATAAAATCATAAGTTCACATAATATAAAAATGTATGCAAAATGCAAATGCACTATTTGTCTGCTCAGCGAGTTGTCTTTTAATCTAATAATCTATGGTGTGTGTACCTAAAGTAAGCTTAGATGATTCCACAGGATGATTAAGTGATACAAAGAAACCTGGCGACTTCTTCTGTGTGAATGTTAACGCTGTAAATAATGTAGCGCGGGTGTATGTTAAAGAACTCCCATAGTGCTTTTATACGTTTGATTATGAATGTCCTCACTTTTTTGCTTTTCCGGTGTAATCAGTCACAAAACCACATAATATTGCGCTACTGTAGTAAGTGGCAATAGTGGTGGCTTGTTATAGCTTTGTTGTTTTGGTGCATAATTGTATCGTAAAGACAGTTATAAATAAATAGAGCATTGAAGTTTATAGTAAACCATCCCTGTAGATTCTATTTGCGTATAAAAGCCATGTTCTTTCATTTGTTTTTTTAAAAGCAGGATGAAACAAATAAAAAAATAAGTGGTCAATAAAAGGTGAAAGATACTACGCTGTTTACACAAGGACAATGGTTTATGCACGTATGTAGTACAGGCACTTGACTGTGATCAGATCAAGGTATTATCATCACAGGGTTAGTTGCTCATTTAAAATGCTTGAGTATTACAGTTTTACTATTGTTTCCAACTTCATCTCTGTAAAAAGTAAGTTTTGGGTTAACTTTTATGTTAGAATGTGGTACTTTAATATTCCTAAAACGTAACAGCCACATGTTCCTTTTTTTGGGAATGGGCAGTAATAAGATAAACAATTCTACGCTGACAGATTTAATGTCGCCACAGGAAAACATTTTTAGAAAATGCTTAAATTTGCATCGTGTATCATGCATACGGCTTAAATTCATGAATGTTAAAAGCATTTTGAACGAGAGCATTTTCTTGAAGTGTTCTACAACAGACTTACTCTTGCACATGTACTGAAGTTTGTGCCTTCTCAGTAGTCTAAGAATTTAATTTCCAAATTTGTTCAAAATCCGCATTGTTACTTTACTTGTTCCGAATCTAGATGGGTTGAGATGAACTTCCAAGGACAGTGGTAATCACTCGCCCATTTTAGTGAGTCAGATTTTGCCAACTCAGGCATATTAAAATGTTAATGTCAGCAGCACAGATTACTTAAGAGCATGTTGAAACAATAGCAACATGATGAGAAGGCGTAGCGTTGATTGAAATAACTGCCACTGTTTTAGAAACCTGAGATGCTTTCCAGACACCCTAGAAGTAATTTGTGTCTAAGTACGTGTAGGATGCTAATGCTATGCAATATTTATAAAATTACCTATGGTTTCATTTCTTAGGTTGAATCTTATTGTGATATACACATAGATAGATAGGAAATCAGTATGAACTGAAGTACAATACATGCTGTGTACTTGTTTAAAAGGAAATTGCTTACCCTGCAGCCTTAGTGAAAGATACGAACTAACTATGACCAGTTAAGTGAAAGAAAGTATTGCCTGGCTCTCGTCTCAAGATCATGTTGCTTATCCAACTTATATTTTTCCCTTGCTGGAAAACTAGTAAACCAAATGTACAATGGTGTATTCCGAGATGATTGTTAATAGTGTTTCATAATGGTATGTACATACATTTTAAATAGAATGCAAGACAAATAATAATAATCTGTTCAGAATCCTGGATGATCTAGCATCTGAATTCAATTGTAAAGCATACAGTATATCATTATGTAATGTGGGGGCCCATGGGGTGGAATAACGGAAGACATATCTTTGCAACTTTATGACGCAGGCAATGGAAAGCTTTGCCAGGCCAAGGCCAATGTTTAACGATGAAATGAAAGTGTAAAAGCAGACGCTTTTCAAGCTTTTCTTTTAAAAAGTTGGAGATGCTCTGCCTTGCTTGGGGTGATCAATAAACATTGTACAAACCCAAAGGATATTGTATTGGTTACAATCCTCCAGAATATTTTGGCTAGAATATGAGATTTCTAATGCGTTTTTCTTTCAAACTGAGATCCTTGTTTATTTTCTGTAGTACAACATGGTTCTTGTCTTAATATGGCTTTTGCAATCCAAGAGCAACAGGATAGCCTATAGGGACATTACAAGATATTTGATGATGTAAAGATATGCCCAAGTTGGTTAAGTTAGTATTTGGCAGTAAGAGAAAAAATGTTGAAGGAAGTAGCCTAAGCAAACTCAACGTAAAATAATAAAAAATAGATGAATGACGGAAGGACAAGTTAAGGTAGAGATGTATGGAATGGAAAAGACTGCTTAGTTGTTAGTTTACACTTTACACAGATATATAAACAAATGTTTGCTTGTTGTCCATGAGAGGAATAGCAATGAAAAGTCTAGTTGGTTTGGTGGTGGTGTTACTTTACATTTCTAGAATCATACATAAGTACATTGCCTTCCATGGGACGAGTGTGATCTGCGATGCATCTAGTCATAAAAAACAAGAGGGCATTTGATGACAGAGGATAGGTTGTTTTATGTCTTAAGATAAAGCCTGGCTTTACGTTTATGGCTCACTCCTTTCTCCCTTCTCTTTTCATGTTCTTCAATTCATAAAAACCTGCTTTTTATATCTGTGTGGGTAGGGGAGGGTAAATACTATCGGGTATGATTAGAGAATTATGCTTATAATCTGGACCTCCAAGTGCACTTCATACGTTAATACAATAAAGATAAAAGAAAGATTTTGTATTAACTTGGTTTTATTCAAGTTTATCATCAGTTGCAGTTTGTGTTTTGTTCAATTAAATGCAAACATGCTGCGTTAACATTTTTTAGTTGAGGCTTGGTGGAACGAAGTTAAATATTTAAAACAATATTCTTATTAAACTTTTAATATAATTTTTAAACGCGTCCTTGAGAGATATATGCTATTGGGAATGAAATATTCTTATATTAAATCGCCTGTCAAGTCATATACATTCTCTGGAGGCCTTAGGACGAAAGGGTTACAAATTTAGATTTAAATCTATGAATGAAGAGCTCTCAAGAATTGCCTAAATGTTAAATCTACCTAGTAAATGCTGCAGCTTCCCTTGTATTTTTAATAGGGCTGGTACGTAGTATGCGATGTATGCAAGTAAGTATTACAACTGGTCATTCTCATTGTTATATTAGAAGCACATAATCAATAAATTAAGATAAATGAGGAAACCTTGCCTTGAGATGATGCAATCGACCATGAACAAAAGCAGATCAGAGCTGGTTACAGAGTACAAATGAAGATACAATACACCAGACATTAAGGTGTAACATTGTAATTTTTAGCTAGATGTACATATTGACAGTGTCTAATGAGTAGGAGTGTCATCATAGCATTAAATATTCGTATGATGCATGATGCAGTAATTCTTTGTAGTGCTAGATTCGAAATTATGACCCGTTGTTTGTAACGTCAAAAGGTGTAACTTCAAACGATCTTCCATAATCTGCAAAGTATGAAATGAACTTTTTAAGCCATTGTGACATTGGTATCGTATGGTTGGTCCATGACTGGTTATTATCCTGTCATTGCCTTCATTGGCGGCGTGACTTGCCTTTTACTATGCAATATATCTGTATGCACTTAGGGTTTTTGTCTACCCAATTAGTTTGATCCGACATACCTAATTAACAAGGCGGTGTTTGTTTGTTCCCTTGTCATAATAATGTCATTAAAATCTGGTAAATAATTACATTGGGCGTAAAGGGCTTATGACTATGACCTATAGCATTCTACTCCTATCTTCCTAAAATGGTTGTACGTACTTCATTTTTATGTGGTGTTGGTGTTATTCACCAAAGCCTATGCTGTTTGCTGAAATTCCCTTTTGCACTAAAATCATGGAAATTGGGATGTGGAATTTCGCCTGATAAAACGTAACACAGCTTTATAACAATTAAACCCTATTGATAAGAACGGCAGCTTTGGCAAATAACGATGGGTGACGGATGCGTTGTTGCATACAAATGTATATGGTAGTATTTCACGGAATTATCCTCTAATGTTCTTATTTACCCAGTGTATCATAATGTAATGATATAAATTAAGCTTTTGTTTTACGAAGAAACGAAATAAACAAGGTATTTATAATGAGTGAATGATACACGAACACGAGTGATATCAACATGTGCTTTCTAATTTGAATGATATCTTTGAAGGTTCTCATTTGAACTTTATCTTAACCGTTAATCATGATCCATTAATTTTTATTACAGTCGGATGCCAAGATGGTGTTTGATGTTATTCAACGAATGGAAGACACTGAACCATTCTCAGAGGAGTTGCTCGCCGCCATGAAACGGTTATGGGCTGACACTGGGGTTCAAGAGTGCTTTGGCAGATCTAATGAATATCAGCTTAATGACTCCGCCAAATAGTACGTTATCTTATATGCAATATTTTTTCTTTGTTGTAAATTCCACAATAATGTGAGAAGATGATGTCCATTTTTGCGTAATGAAAATGGAATATCCATAAATTGTGGAGGTAGGTGGGAATAACAACTTAAAATAATGATAATATGAAGAAAACTAACCCAAAAACAGATTAAAGCACATTAAGATTGCATGGAGTAATGATGATATTGCTTCATTTGTACAAGTTAGACGTGTCAGAAGCTTTAAAAATTAGATAGTATTACGTGTGGGACCAGAAAATAATATTACTTGTTGTTAAGTACGTATTCACATCTCGTAGGCGAATAAGGCTTGCAACAACTACCAGTTGTGTGGCCGTTTAAGGATGTCTGCAATGATAAATTATGAGAATGTAGGAACGAAGGCGTTTATACTCCTGCTGTTAATGGCAGGTGATATAACTCTAAAGTGTTGCATTAGGGAATCCAAAATATGCAATGATAAATTATGAGAATGTAGGAACGAAGGCGTTTATACTCCTGCTGTTAATGGCAGGTGATATAACTCTAAAGTGTTGCATTAGGGAATCCAAATCCACGGGGGAATTCTAATAGTATTATGGTCATGCAATGAATCTTTCACTTTCCCCTTTTTTGCACGTCATTCACTTTGCAGATTTTATAAGAACAGATTTCATTCTACCTGTATTGAGGTGTAAATTGAAATGGGTTTACATAAATGACTGAACAACGTAAAAAACCCTATTTTGAAGCCCTGCATGTTTCTTTTCATGTTAAATCCCTTCATTCCAAGAGTTACTGAAATTAGTAATGTAGATGAGATAAGGTATCTTTTACGTAGATAATTTAAGAAAAAATGTTTAAGTATGTTTGTCTTGATAGGGAATCCAAATCCACGGGGGAATTCTAATAGTATTATGGTCATGCAATGAATCTTTCACTTTCCCCCTTTTTGCACGTCATTCACTTTGCAGATTTTTTAAGAACAGATTTCATTCTACCTGTATTAAGGTGTAAATTGAAATGGGTTTACATAAATGACTAAACAAAGTAAAAAACCCTATTTTGGAGCCCTGCATTTTTCTTTTATGTTACATCTCTTCATTCCAAGACTTACTGAAATTACTAATGTAGATGAGATGAGGTATCTTTTACGTAGATAATTTAAGAAAAAATGTTTAAGTATGTTTGTCTTGGCCTTGTCACACATTTTTACAACATTGTCAGTAAAGCCGTTTTAGGACTCAAGAAGAATTAGTTAAGTCTGGACACATGACGTACATATGTAACTCATTACAATCAATTTTACTAATTTTACCCTATAATTTACAGGTACTGCATGAGGATGAGACAACTAACCGAATGCAAGAGAGCTTGAAATTGTTTGATTCCATTTGCAACAACAAATGGTTCACGGATACCTCCATCATTCTTTTCCTCAACAAGAAAGATCTCTTTGAAGAAAAAATTAAGAAGTCACCGCTGACCATTTGCTTTCCTGAATACACAGGTAAGATTAATGTGAACTTGTGTATTTTGTTGTGTAAAGTCATTTATGATCTTAAAATTTTAATGCTTAAAATATTTATATCCACAGGTGCACAGGAATATGGTGAAGCTGCGGCATATATCCAAGCTCAGTTTGAAGCCAAAAATAAGTCAACCACTAAGGAAATTTACTGCCACATGACCTGTGCAACGGATACAACAAATATTCAGTTCGTATTTGACGCTGTCACCGATGTAATTATAGCGAACAATCTCAGAGGATGCGGTCTCTACTAATGAAGAAAAAATGAAAAAAAGTTTTTCCTGGTTATACACAAATAAGCATATAGATAACATGCATACAACTACTGTTACTATTAAAGTACATATTCTTACTATATATATGATGAGTAATACGTTAGCTAGCTGGCTACAATGATAAAGTGATCTGTGTACAGTATAGGTCAATAAAGCAATTTAGACTAATATTTCTGAAAATGTAAATATATTCAGGCATTACGTTAACACGTATGTGAGTAACCAGTAAACTATGAGTCTTTAGAATGCAGTGCAGTTTGCACCAATGTATGTAAATTCTAAATAAAAATTCTCCTTGTTTTGCATATGTAGAGATTGTTAAAATGTAATGCTGATGGATCCAACACAAACTAATTTATGAAAAAACAGAAATGTAAGTTATGTACTCGTACTGTAAATTACTAGAACTAGGTATGTATTTCCCTTCACATCATGCTGATTATAGGGTACTATACATTATGCTGGTACGCTTCAAGAAGTATTCTTATTGATATTAACTGGCTTAAATTCCATTATATTATTAATTCAAACTCAAAATATCATTAAATTACTTAATAAGATAGGGATAATGTATATCTGTGAGTCGTATATGTGAGACGGAATAAGGACATTGTGTTGCAAAAAAAGTGCAGGATCTCTTACTAGATGTTTCCTCTTTAAAGGAAAAGGGGTAACGTTTGAAGATTCCTTTGCATAGAATTGTGATGTTCATTCACTCAGTTTTGACTTGTCATCTTACAGCACGTGAAGCAGATTAAAAATACGTTTAGAAACAGTGCTAAATTGTAACATAAGATGCCATGCCATGTTTGTATTTAATTGTACTAGGTACCAATATATAGCTTTTAAGGAATGTAAAAATGTCTTCTAATTCCGAGCGGAACCACGAAGGATTTTTTTTCGTTCAGTCAACTGCCCTTTCTGAAATGGTTTATTCCAGCATGATGATTGCTGTAAGACCATCCTTTGTTATTTGACGTGATGGCTGTATTAGCTGTTAAATTCCAATATAAGTTTGCTTTGAATGTTCTACCTTGTTTATAATCCAAAAATATTTGATTTTATAGAGAAAAGCATTAGTAAGCAAATTTTAATACTCGTTTGATAAACTTGGCACAAATTTAAAACTTTGAAGTCTTATTTAGTTGATATTAATAATTGAAACGAACGAAGTTCGTATTACAGAACGCACTTATAGTATGAAATTATCAGTGACAACCGAAGATTCATCGAATTTATTAGTAGTTCTTGCAAACGCAGAGAATGGACTCGTTGGTTGTGCTGTACAATTAATATTGTTTGGACACAGTTCGAATATTTACAAGGATCTTTAAGTCGTTTACAAACCAATTATTGTATTTCAGTGCGCATAAATATGTAGTTTATAATAATTTGACGATGTACAACAACTGCTTGTATTTTTGGTTATTCCGTGGTAGTAACTGTTATTTGTTTGTATAATTACACATCATGTATAGGGTAGGTATGTATAATGTTAGGGAGAACTGATTTACAGTTGACGCTTTTTTATATTCTTGTCAATTCTATCTGTATGAGTATTCTAAAGGAACGGTCGCCAGATCGTTTAATCAAGAAAAATTATTATTATTGCATATAGTGTAGATGAATAGCGTAAATACTTGTTTGTGGGATTGCTTATACTTGATGTGTCATTCACTATATAATGTAAGAAGCTTTGCTAAACAAGCATTAAAAGATTATCAATTATTGTCTACATAATACCAGTTCAAAAAATCTGAATAATTGCGACTTTTATTTTGTTAATTTTCATTAATGTGAAAAAATTTGATTTTTATAGACTAAATGAGCTTGTTTTTAAACTTAGCTTCATATGTGGTTGCGTTTTTATTTGTCATCGTAAATTTTTATCATTGTTTGCATTCTCTCAAACGGCATCTGTACATTTAGCAGAATGAGCTATCTTGGCATGGATGGACAGAATTTCATATTAGTATCGAAGTAACACTACTGACAATATTTTGGGATAACTTGGTAAGTAGTGAATTAGTCGGTTTGCATTAGGAAAATACTTTAGATTTCATAGCTATTGTGCTGAAACCTAACTACATTTAATATGTATGAATTCATGAAAATTAGACTGAATGTGATTACATACATACTACATCAAAACCAGATTTCCTTATGTTATAAAGTCAAAAGAATGTCTGAATGCAGCTATGCAGCAATTCCGTGCATGTTAGATGGCATTTTCAAGCTAGTTCATAATTATTATAAAACTCCCAGATCATCTATTACAGGCTACAAAATTTATTCTTTGTATTATTTGGCTTTCTCCCTATTGTTAAGCTTCTGAGCATTGCTTGAATTTCAAAGATTGAAACGCTCTAGCGGAACCTCTTCCAAAAGTAATCCGTACGCTTCTATATGAGCATTTTACTTATGCATTTTTATTATCATCATGGCACGGCATAGCTGCATTTTTTAAGGGTTTTAGCATTGATTTCAAGTTTAAATGTATTCATTAATTAGTCGCAGCCTGTTCCTTACTTGTCCTTGCATACTCATTCATTGCAAGTCTGTAAATATGAGGCAAGTCCATGCTTCCATGATTTGTTACCTGCTGCACAGTTCGAAAAAATTGCATTTACAATTTTAGGTCAGGACCAGGCTGAGTGTATCTGATGCAATGTAAAAGATTACTATCTCAAGTTTAAACTCTAAATCGACTCACACAACATGGCTACAATTGACAAACATATAGCTCTCCTCAGGGGACCAAGGACCTACGAGTTGGTTATTTGATTTCAGATACAAAAATGGTGAACAATGTATGTTGGAGTTAGTTTTATTCTTTATCCCACAGTAAAGTGTTTTCATATATTGCAATCACGAGTAAAGCTAAACACCCAAATCAATAAAAACGACAAGAAATGTGCTTACTTCCCAGAAATTAGTAAAACTTAATTCCTCGTTTCAACGACTTTTCTCGCTTAAGCTTTTAATGTACTTTTACAAAACGTGATACGGTATTTACTATGTATTTTATGGGGTTCTACTTTCACTTTCCCCATCAATTCTGGACGTTATTTAACTAACTTAGGGAATGATTGTCTTACGAATTCAATTTGCTTCTAAAAAATAATCTTTAGCTCTAAAGTACAAGGGATGTGGTTGTTAACATGTTAATATATATATATATATTCATTTATAAATATTGACAAATTTCCTTATAAGTACCTAGAAAGAAGGCATTGAATAAGAACAGACAGGTTCTTGCATGCATAAGAATTTTAAGGATTTTCTTATGAATGAAATAGTATTTAGCAAGGTCTGCATCAGATAAGGTCATTTTTAGCACAAGGTTTATCCTTCAGAGACAGTGATAACACTCATCGTAACTTTTTCTAACAATAAAACTAACACCAGTGTAAAATGTCGTGTGTAGACGCATATACAATATTAATGTACTTTATAGCAAATTTAAATACATAATTGCACTTTAATGCTGAGTTGGAATACGCAATCTTCAAAGAGGTTAGGTGTCAATATGAACTGCATGCAGGGCTTCAATAAAAAATCATGGCCCTCTTTGTATCAAAAAACAGTAAACATGAGTGAGTATGAATTAATCGTTCGTTGATTGTTGATTATATGTATATTAGATTGGTTAATTCATCCAAATTCATTCTTTTAAATTTATTTATTGGTTGGTTTTCATAAAAAAGTCCATGATACGGTCTACCCCAGTCTAAATTCCTTCGCGTGGAAAAAATAACTTCCTTCCAGCTATTATCTACCAAAGATAAGAATTTAATGAAAAATGTCAAGTGAGTACGCATACATAAGTCAGATGAATATGTTTTAGAGTATTCTTTACTATTAAGCGCAAATTCAATTAGATAAAATGATATGACGTTAACAATAATGCAAAATAGCCACCAAATAATGCATGTCAATTAGTTTTATGTATCACTTTGGAAAAAATACTGTTATACAATATAACATTACAAGCACAAGCACAGGACTTCTTATTAAAGTAGGTTGACTATAAGAGCGTCCCTTTTTGTTAAAATTTCGTTTGTAATATGTTCAGCCTAATAAATAAATGTCGATACAAAAAACACTGATGATCTCTATGTATGTTTTATCCGCTTGATTATTACTCAGTTCTTATAAGCTGTAAAAATAGATCTTTCATATCGCACCTCGCACCGCATTTCAATTTCAACACTGCAATATACGATTTTGTACATTTTTTATACTCGTAAAATCTTTAAACGTTTCTTTTCCTAAAATGTTTCATGAAACTTTTACACATAGCATTTTAAACGAAGGATGGATTTTTGAACTTAGTTTAACCAGTACCAATACCAAATGTTTCTATTTAGTCAGGATATTTTCACCCCCATTCCATTCAATATGTATTTATATTGTGAATATTGCAAAAGTGAAAGGTGGAATGTAATAAATCCCGTGAACGTAATTATACAAAGAGGTGAGGTCTTCTTAAGCTTGATATAACATTCATATTTACCAAAATGACAATGAGATATTGCCCTGAATATGTATCTGAAAACCTGTCAACAGTTC
>JAHZNG010000417.1:2601-14589 GCA_027744375.1 Orchesellides sinensis
AAAGGACAAAGGGAAAAGACACCCAATTCGGTACACAATTGATGGGTCGAACCGTTGGTGGCAAAGCCCCACACTTCAAAATGGTCGTCAAAACGAGTGGGTTACCATCACCATTGATCTCAAACAGGTAAAGCGAAGATAAGTATCAAATTGAGCCAGAGCCAGTGCAATAAATTTAAATTGTTAATTGTAACAATGGTCTTTTGTTGTAGATATACCAAGTAGCCTACATAATAATCAAAGCGGCCATCTCACCCCGTCCAGGTAACTGGATCCTGGAGAGATCCTTAGATGGCTATGTCTACTTGCCTTGGCAGTATTACGCAATAAATGATGAGGAATGCTGGAACCGCTACAGAATACGGGCAAAGCCTGGCAAGCCTTCGTATGACGACGATGAACAAGTCATCTGCACTTCATACTACTCATCAATTACTCCATTTGAAGGTGGTGAGATTCACACAAGTTTGGTAAATGGACGCCCAGGGGCAGATGGTCCCTCCGAGGCACTCACCCGTTTCACCATGGCACGCTATGTACGATTACGCCTTCAGAAAATCAGGACACTCCACGGTGACCTGATGAATGTCGGCGGTCCAGAGAGCCGCTCTTTGGACAAGTCTGTTCTTCGGAGATATTTTTACTCAATTAAAGATATTTCCATTGGGGGACATTGTGTCTGCTTTGGGCATGCTAATGAGTGTGTGATGGACCAGCAGAGCCAGGTTTGCCTGAAGCAATAGTATTAAAAAAATCTCCTAAAGTCCTAATTTACATAAATATCCATAATAATCTTAACTTTTTTTATTAGAGTGAGAAATGCATCCGCTTAATTGACGAGCAGAAAAAAAGCGTTAATGCATACGGGGAACTGGATGGTGGTGGCGTTTGTCTGGATTGCAAAGTAAAAAATATAATTATGCGTATTGACAGAATTATGAAGATGATATTGCCATATCCAGTTTAATTAGTCTTTTAACACCTCGTACAAAAAAAATATGCTAAGTAATGCCTTTAAATTATATGTATCCATTTATGTCCACAGTGGTAATTGCATTTTTTGGGGTTTTAGCATTATACGACGGGTATCAACTGTGAGAAATGTGTGGAGGGGTATTACAGACCTAAAGGAGTGCTTCAGGATGATCCCAATCCATGTGTGAAGTGTGATTGTGATCCATTAGGAAGTACAGGATTGTGTGTGAGCAATGAACTTGAAGGAAGAGAGACGGGGAAGGTGAGACAATATTATAAAAAACAGAGTATTAAAAAAGTGATGAAATTTTTTATAGATGAATGTATTTTTTAGAATCCGGGGGATTGCATTTGTAGGGATGGTTATGAGGGACGACGCTGTGACAAGTGTGCGATGGGCTTCAAAGGGTTCCCCCATTGTGTCACGTGCCCCTGCAATATTCCTGGAATAGTTAATATGGATTGTGAAGGGGATTGTATTTGCAAGGTACGCTTAGAAAGTGTGTATAAATTGATGAATAAGAATGTAAGGGTTGGTGAACAATGAATATTTTATGCTCCACAGGTAAACGTGGAAGGAAGAGATTGCAGACAATGCAAACCAGGTTATTTCAACCTGATCAAAGAGAATACCTGACGGCTGCACCCAGTGCTTTTGCCACGGGCTCACCACGCAATGCTCTCCATCCAATTTTTCAATAATGCAGGTGAGCTTAATAATGAATGAATGCATATAATTGATTTTAATTTCACTTGAGTGAGCAAGTGATGATTGACTGCGATTGACAGATAACTGATGGGCAGAATTGGTTCGTCACGGATCTCCATCGGACCAAGACAATACCAGCAGTCCAAATAGGGGATGAGCAGGGCAGCAGCTATCAAATTGCAAATGAGGAGTTTGCTTCGTTCAATGAATACTACTGGGCTAATTCCAAGTCCTTCTCGGGAAATAGGATTCATTCGTATGGGCTTCGACTCACGTTTCACGTGAGCTGGGTGCAGGCTCGAGGGGATACTAGTGGCCGACCCATTTCAGATTATGATCTCATTTTACAGGTGGGATGCTAGCTAATTAATATTAATTAACTTTTTAATAAAATGCTAATTACATATTTTGAATTTTATCTGCAGAGCACAAGTTCAATGCTCGGGTTTAACTTTGGTATGCATGATGGCGACAACGCTACGGTGAACGCTGTGCTGAGTGAACTCAACTGTATGGTGTTGCCTGACGTGGATAACCATATTGTACAAAGGGCACCAGTGCCAAAACATGGGACGCCGTGTACACGATATGACGTTATGGAAGCGTTATCGAATATCAAGTGTGTTTTGCTCAGGGCGAAATTTCATACGGATCAGATTGATGGTATATTGCATTATGCGTATTTGGAGGGAGCTGATTTGAATGGGACAGTGGTGACTGGAGAGGGGGATGGTGGAAGAAGGGCGACATCTGTGGAAGTCTGTAAGTGCCCGGAGGGTTATGCGGGGACTTCGTGTGAAAAGTGTGATTATGGATGGAGGAAACGGAATAAGGACTCGAGCTGGTTGAATGAATGTGTGAAATGTGACTGTTTTGGGCATTCGAAGAGTTGTGATTTCGATGGAAATTGTCTGGTAAGCTGATCTAGGAAATCAATTTAATTACGCATCTGATATCTATATGCATAAATCAACTTTCCTGAAACTATTTACAGACGTGTGACCACAACACGACAGGAGATCACTGTGAATTCTGCAAGGATGGATTTTACGGGGATCCATCCACAGAATTGGCGACTGCATGCCGGCCGTGTGAATGTCCCCTTGGAATTCCAACAAATAACTTTAGTCCAACATGCAAAATATCTGTGGGAAGTGGATATGAATGTGATGCTTGTCCTGTGGGTTATGAAGGACCGTATTGTGAAAGGTCTGTGCGAATATGCAAGGTAAACAAAATGAAAAGATTATTTTGAAAGGGTGAAAGATTGAATGGAATTTTGCAGGTGTGCAAATGGCTATTATGGAAATCCTACTCAGCCTGGGGATTACTGTAAACCGTGTGCGTGTAACGCTGAAGGGAGTCCAACAACGGATATTTGTGACCATTTGACTGGAGAATGTCTTGTTTGTCCGAGGAATGCTGTGGGGTGGAATTGTGATGAGTGTATGATGGGCTATTATGGAAATCCTTTGAATGGGTCATGTATACGTGAGTTATTCAGATATTTACCGATTATTTTAGTGATTTTATGTAGAAAAAGGATTATTTTTTAATATGTGTGTTTTATTTTAGCTTGTGACTGTAATACTATTGGATGTACTTTGAGTACTACGTGTCATGTAGATACTGGACAATGTCCCTGTAAGGAGAATTTTGGTGGAAGGCGATGTGATTCATGCTTGGTAAGACATGGTTAAGAACTTGAATAAATAATAATAGAAAGGATTAAATTTGCATAAGGAATTGTTTACAGCGGAATGTTGGGGTTTTAGGAAGGTCATGGGAATCCACTTGAAGGATGTCCATTATGCGGATGTAATCCTTTGGGGTCATTAAGCACACAATGTGACCCAGTCACTGGACAGTGCCCGTGTAAACCTGGTGTGGGGGGAAGATATTGTAATAAGTGTCAAGATAACCACTTTGGTTTTTCTGCTGTGGGATGTATAGGTAAGACATTGATAACAATTCAAACTTTATTTAATTAATACGCATCTAGGTTCAGATTAATTTTTGGATTGATAGTTTGTGATTGTAATCTGATTGGATGCGATTCCGACCTTTGTGATTTGAACACGGGTCAATGCCATTGTCTACCGCATGTCACCGGAAGGAAATGTGACCAGTGTGAGGTTTGTATGCGATTATGATAATTTTTGATGAATACAAATTTTCCATCTACTCGTCCCTTTCCTTTATTATTTGCAACAATTAATTTTATGATAACTTTTAAATAACGCAGCCTGGCTGGTGGAACCTCCGCTCTGGAAAGGGTTGTGAACGCTGCTCATGTGACCCAATCGGCTCACTTGGCCACACCTGCAATTCGGAAACAGGGCAATGTATCTGTAAACCTGGGGTGGGTGGACCAAGATGTAACCAATGCTTGGAAGGTCATTATGGAATGAGTCATGGAGGATGCAGAGTGTGCGACCCTTGCGATAAACCTGGTCACATTTGCGACCCTATCACTGGCAAATGCGTTTGTCCCCTTAATACGGAAGGGGAAGAGTGTGAAAAGTGTACAGTTGGATTTTGGGGGCATTCGCCAGAAGGATGTCAACCCTGCAATTGTAGTCAGCATGGATCTATTCAACCCCAATGTTCATCTGACACAGGGAAATGCGTTTGCCAGTTTGGCTTTGAAGGGGATAAATGTAATCAATGCAGATTTGGACATTTTAACTATCCTGCATGTACTCCATGCAATTGTGATCCGGCAGGGACGCTGGAAATTCAGTGTGGGGAAAATGGGACTTGTAGCTGTTCCAATAGTGGCCAATGTCTTTGCAAAGTAATACTTCCACTTTCTAAGACAATATTTCTGTCAATAGCAATAAAGTTTAAGAGAAGAGTTCATTTAGAAACTTTGGGAACCTCATTCAAATATTTTAGGAAAATGTTATGGGCGTCAAATGTGACCGGTGTAAGCCAGGCCATTATGGTTTAGAAGCAAATAACTCGGAGGGATGCATGGAATGCTTTTGTTTCCAACGGACCAACAAATGCTCGCAAGGCTTCTTCAAATGGCAAAGGGTATGTTCATTCTCCAGATAGCATTTTAAGAATTTATATTTAATTCATTCAATGAAAATTAAATTAATTTGAAAATCAATCTCAGGTGTCGCCATACATTTTACAAGTATCATATTTTATCAATATCATCATTATATATATTGTTTAGCTTGGGCTACTCAGCTCACAAAATCTCAAGGTAGTTCACTCCGCCGGAAGTCCAACCCTCCACTATATCTATATTCAATTTGTGGGCCAGGACAGATGCTACGTTAACGTGGGTTAATAAAACCAGATAATCAATGTTTTTCAGTCAAGTCGTAACAAGCAATTTTAATTTGTATGCTGCACTGTTTAAATTTCAAAATTGCGCTTTTATACACAAAAACATATTCAGCCTAACAAAATATACACTGGCTGAATTTTTATGTTAATACAAACGACTGTCCAAAATCTTCAACTTGTCCAGTTCTGCACAGTATCAAACACCAGCACAAAATCTGGAAGTACAATCTGTCTGTGATATTATGATGTACTCTGTCCTACTAAAAAACAACCGTGAGTTACTATACAGATTCACGGGCAATAAAGGGTACATGAGAGGTGGGGAAACAAATGTATATACATAAATTGGAACATTATTCCGACCTATTGTAAATAAGCATTGTCAAACATGCTTAATTTAACAGAGCCCTACAGACGGGAATAAATTCATGCTTATTTGTTTAAACGCGTCATGTGTGTCGCCCTTCATGTTATCCTGTAAAACGTCTTGTGGTGAATGGTAAAAGTATTTTATATGGCATGTGTACAAAATGTCAAAGTATGAGTCACTTTTGTCATTGTTGCTAAATTGTTGCACTGCACATCCACAATACAATGGTTGCAATGCTGGGGAGTGCTTTAAAATATAATTTAAAAATGTTCAGGATTCCAATTCCGAAAATTAATAAATTGTTTGTGTGATTTCCAGTTTGCTATGCCATCCGATCGTCAAGACCGGTTCACCCTCAGTGGTCGGAATGGATTAGACACCAAGAACAAACTAATGGTCATTCCTGACAACGCTCGAGATGTGGTTATCAATAAGGATGTCTCATTTGGATGGCCATTATACTGGCAACTGCCCCATATATTTCTTGGTGATAAGGTGCTCTCGTACAATGGATACCTCCGCTTTCACACAGAGTCCATTGGAGGCATACCAGCATTTCCCAACCATGTCCTGTCTACATATCCCGTAGTACAAATCCAAGGAAATCATCGTTTAATCTTGGAACATTATTCAGAACACTTGTACAAAACTGGATTTTACGAAGTTAGATTGCACGAAGATGACTGGCGTCTTGTCAATGGACCCCATAATGGAGTGATTTCCAAGGAAGTTATGATGGTCGCCCTACAGAATGTTCAGCATATTCTGATACGCGCTACATATTCACCGGAAGTGTTTAACGCTTCACTTTTTAACGTTTCACTGGATATAGCAATGCCATCACCAAATGGCGACAAGACTATGGCACATGGAATAGAGGTCTGCGACTGTCCTCCAGAATATAACTCAACTTCCTGTCAAAATCCCCGCATAGGATTTTACCGGTGGTATAAGAGGGACTATATTACAAGTACAGTTATAATTGACCTTGTGGGAGAGGCAAGGCGCTGTGATTGCAATGGGCGGGCGACTTCGTGTGACACTGAAACAGGATTTTGTCAGAATTGTGCAGATAACACGGGAGGACCAAGATGTGAGCAGTGTGCTGAGGGATTCTATGGAAATCCAATGTTCCGGTGCCACGCCTGCCCGTGTCCTTCAAAGTGGAACAATCATGCAAAGTCTTGTTATAAGCATCATTATACTACTCAGTTCCAATGCAACTGCAAATTCGGATATACAGGGAAATCTTGCGATAGGTGTGACTATGGATTTTATGGGAATCCAAGGGATAGGGGTGGACACTGTACGCCATGTAAATGCAATCCACATGGGAGCGTGAGTGATGAGTGTGATGAGGTCACAGGTCAGTGTAATTGTAAACCTGGAGTGACTGGGAGGGATTGTAGTAAATGTCAAGATAGACATGTGATTATTGGGAAAGAGTGCACTTCATGTGATGACCAGTGCACAGGAGTACTTTTGAATGACTTGGATTGGATAAATCAGACCTTGCTGGGGGTGAGGGTGGATCCTGAAGCTGTTCTCATTTGGAAGAAGCTGGTGAATGTGGATGAGGAATCGAAAAAGGCGATGGTGAGGGTGGCGCAGGTGACAGCGGTTTCGGTGTTTGTGGAGGATTTGCCAAATCATGAGAATCTAGCGGGGATGTTGGAACATAGAATGATGGAGGTGAGGAAGCAATGTGATAAGATGTTATCGGAGAGTTATGGCACTGTGGAGAGGGGGAAGGTGGTGAGTGAACGGGTGACAATGATTCAGAGGGAGATGGAGGGTGTGGCTAGAATACTGAGGGATTATGTAAGGGGGACGAATGCAATTCCGTATGAGAGGGATCCCACATGGGCGCAGAAGGAGGCGGGAGATATTATTGGAATGCTGGAGAATGCGGGGATGGAGTTGACGGAGATGAGTGCTCAAGCGGAGAATGAGTTAAATGAGGTGAATGTATTGTATGATGTGATGCTTCAAAGAATATTCAATGCGACGGTGGCGGGGGAGGTGATGGAGTCACTTGGTGGGGTTAAGAAAAAGTTGGAGGATGTGATGGGGTGGATTACGCATGCGGAGAAGGCAACTGATGAAGCGGTGAGGGTGATGGTGACAGCGAAAGAGTTTTTGGATACGCTGAAGGTGAATATTGATAAGATTGATGAGGACACGTTGGGTATGGACAGGACGGCGGTGATGACGGAAACGACGTTGAGTGAGAGTGGTTATTTGAGTGTTGAGTTGGAACAAATTATGCTGATGATTGAAGATATGTTAAGAGACTTCCGGAATACTACGAAGGATTTGGAGATAAGGGATAATATGCTCTTTGATACTATTCCGCATTATAGGGTTTTGTATGCACAGCCGGCTTTCGATCATGAAATGGAGTTGATTTTAAGAGCAAAGTATATTGAGAGTCTTTTTGGATCGAAAAAATTCAATGGGAGTGATGGAATTCAGGCTGTGACGGGGTTCGATAGGATTAAAAGTGGGTTTATGATGGCACATGAGTTGGCAATGAACGCGAGTTTAAAGGCAACCGGAAGTAGTGTGAAGATTCAGGAGATATTAGAGGGAAATGAAGCAGCACGTCTGTTGGATATCTCTGCGGGACTGGTGGATGCTGGGTTGGTGCTCTCTGGAGTAATTGAGAATGCGTTGAGGAGAAATCTGTCAAACTGTAAAGCAGGGATTGATAGTTTGGCGTGGAATATGAAAGTGGCTAATGAAAGCCTTAGACATATGTCGACAAAGCTGGATGGATATTTGGAGCAGGATATGAAGTTGCCAGAACTTGTGGAGAGAATTGAGGAGATTCGAGATACAGTGAGTGAGACAAGTATGACTATAATGGAAACGGAAACTAAAATTCATAGTGAGATTAAAGCAAGACTGGATGCCATCCAAGGTGGGGCCCCGTTTGACGCTGTAGATGCAGCTATTCAAGTTAGTCGGGTGGAGCACGCCATTCCACCTATGGAAAACGATATTCGTAAAGCGGAGCGACGCCAGCAGCATATGTCTGTCAAGAGGGAGTCGTTGGAGGATAGGATGAAGTATTTGAAAGCGTTGATTAAGCAATCCAAGCATAAAGCGAATACTGTTGGGGTGTCACTTGGACCAGATGAGACTGGAACGTGCTTCAGGGTTTACAAATGGCCGAGTATTGACAGCGCCACGTCTATTCTATTTCATTTTGCACCGACAAAGACGGAGGATTCGCTGCTGTTTTATTGGCCCAGTTCATTGAACGTAAGCAATCTGTATCTCGCGCAAATTTTATAAACCAATGAGTTTTTAAATGTGTGTTTCTTGTTTTAGGATGACTTTATTGCTATTGAAATGATTAACCTACACATCAAAGCCAGTTGGGACCTTGGCTCCGGATTGAGAACCCTAATTCACCAGACCAAGCTTAGAGAACTAAGCTTGAACTCTGATGACCCTGACCACTGGTATCAAATCAGTTTCGAACGCGTTGGCTCCGCAGCTACTTTAGACGTGAAGCCAGTGTCGATTGACCCCTCAATACCAACAGCCTCTGTAAAATCCCTCCCACAGAAATACATTAATCAGGATGAAGAAGCAACCCTTCTCAACCTGTCCCCCAACGACTTTCTCCACATTGGCGGCATGTCACAAGAGTCCCGTCCAGGCTTGGTTGACAACGGTCTCAGCGGTTGCATTCACAATCTCCGCGTAAACTCCCAACCATTGGGTCTCTGGAATTTCGCCCGGACGGAGGGATGTGCTCCATGCGTTGAGTGTCCAGACATTGCTACAAATATTCCATCTTCGGGTGACCTCGAATACTACTTTGATGGGAGGGGTTACTCTGTAATAAGTCGGATCCAAAGTCAGACGTTTAACTCCAGATTTTTCGACGTTTCCCTTGAATTCCGAACATTTGCAGAGAATGGATTACTTTTCCTCACAGTGAATGACACAATTGGACAGATTATCTCTTTAGAATTGAAAGATGGTAGGATTATTATGCAAGTGAGACACAAATGGGATGACGTCAAGGACGCCCTTCGTGTGGAGTCATCTCCAGCAGAGAAATATAATACGGGAGACTGGACAGTGGTCAGAGCTGTATGGGTTTTCCAAAGGGGTACTCAAACAGCTAAACTGATTCTAGGCAATAAGGACTTTAGTCAGGAGAAAAGGTCAGCCGGACAGTTATCCTTAAAGCTGTATGATGCCACGTATCAAATTGGAGGAATTTCTCCAACATTCGACCCCTCCAAGTGGGATGACGTTCTGAACATTGTAGCTTATGTGGGCTGCATGAAAAATATATTGGTTGATGGCTCAACGTATGATCCCATGGGAGGTCATTACTTTGGGGTACAGTCACCATGCAGTGGAAAGGTAGTTAATAATAAAAAATTATAAGCTAATTGACTAGTTATCAGTGGTTGATAACCATTATTTTGTCCTACCTAGACTGTATACCTCACAAGCTTTGAAGGAAATGGCTACACCGAGTTTGGATCTCAACCCATCGGCAAAAACTTCAAGTTGGGCTTCAGTTTCAAAACTGTGGAGCCAACTGGTTTAATAGTCTTATCCACTTTTGCAAAGTCTCTCGAGTCTCCTGATGAGCATTACTACGCAGTATTCTTGGAAAAGGGCAAAGTACACGTTCAGCTTGGTGTCCCTCAAGGTCCTTTTGATTTGACGAGTAACGGAACACGTTATGATGACGGGAGATTCCATTCTGTTCGCTTTTTCAAGAAGAACAGGAAACTATTTTTGTACGTTGACGACGAAGAAGTGAATGAATTGCGATTGCCAAAGCAAATATCCTCTGTGAATGCCCCTCAAGGCAGAGGTCTGTATATTGGAGGAACTACTTCAGCGATTCAGCAAAAGTTCACTGAAACACCCCTCCATATCCGGTCTGGTTTTAAAGGATGCATTCAAAACTTTTACTTTGGAAATGAGTAAGGATAAATAAAAACTTCCAGTTACTTAATTAATTAAATGTTAATTATAAAACTTATGTTTTAATTTATTTTTAATTTTTATAGCCTCCTCAACTTTAATTATCCCGTCTCATACCAAAACCAGAATCTGGGACAATGTCCAAAGCACCACCACCCCGACCCCCTCCTTCTTCACCATCTCTATCCAAACATTGATGCTGTGAGCAGGCATGAGGCAGTGCTTAGAATGTCTGACGACCCCGAGTGTGCCCCCAGGGATAGCCCAGTCATTGAACAAGAGGAGCCATTTAAAGCATGGCATTTCGGAGACAATCAAAATTCCTATGCAACTTTGTCCCTTCTCGGAAGCAAGACGATAAAGCAAACATTTAATATTACTTTCCACTTCAGAACGCTATATCCAAATGGAATGTTCTTTCAAGGGCTCGTAAGATTCCATACCATATAACATGAATAATTAACTATACATCATAATACCAATTGCTAAATAATTTAATTGTTTTTTTATAGAAAAAACGTGGAAATGGAGGAACCTGCCTGATGTCCTTCTTAAAGGATGGTCAAGTCATTGTCAAGCTGCATGGGAACAGACCTCAGGATCTGGTCAGCTCCGTTTCCGGTCTGAACGATGGCAATTGGCATCAGGTCACTATTGTAAAAGCGGATGACAAAATGTACTTACACATTGATGGAAAGAACGCTACTCAAACCCAAGTGCCAAAGATTAAAGCCATAGCGAAGATGCACATTGGAGGAGTTCCCTCAGATGGACATGATTGTCTGGAAAATTCCATTCACAAACCAGAATACTTCAAAGGCTGCTTGAAAAACTTTATAATTAATTCCCACGTGTACAATCTGGATTCCAACTCAGCCCAACTTCATAATGTCAACCCATGCTTTAGAAATGTGGAGCCTGGTACATTTTTTAGAACCGGAAGCTACGCAATTTACTGTAAGTCATGATGACTTGTGCATAATTAAATAGGTTATAATTGAGTAATTAATTTAATAATTGTCTTACCCCTGCAGCCCACAACTTTACGTTAGGAAGAATGGTGGAAGTACAACTGGAATTCCGTTCCGACTCCAGACACGGTCTCCTCCTCAGCCTGGTTCCGAACAAATCCTCCAAATTCCCAAAATTCACAATATTTCTCAAAGACGGGAAGGTTATTGCAAGAGAGACAATAAGTGTAAATGAGTATTACGAAGCAGTAGCAGATTTCGAGCCGGACAAAGGCTACGTTTGTGACGGGCATTGGCATAGTGTTCGAGCAGACTATGAAAAGGGCTCTATCACCCTCCGAGTTGATAATAAACCTCCCATTTTTGCCTTAGCCGAGCCGGAAAGTCTGACCACAAGAACACAATTCCCGTCGTCTGCTCATGACGTTGGAACCATATTCATTGGTGGATTAGATGGTAATTATAGAACATATTCCTCTTAACCCTTTTATAATGTATATATAGGCACACATTCTTTGTATAATAATATTGACCTTTTGGATTTTGTTTTAAAACAGATGGTGCTAGTCGCTCTAACAATAAGCTTCAATTTCATGGCTGCATACGGAACATAGTATTCAACGGACAAATCAGAGATTGGACTGACATGGCTTTAATTCATAACGTGTATCTTAACTCATGTCCTTTGTAATATT
>JAHZNG010000418.1:0-16038 GCA_027744375.1 Orchesellides sinensis
TAGGTACATACATTTACATAACCTCATGTTTATATCCCAAATATCCATATATGCATTTTACATTACATACAAATTCATTCCCTTTATGATGTGATATATCAATCAACTCGTATTGTCAAGAGTAGTTAATTGAAGATATCTAAATTTACTTTCTGGCATATTTGAGAGTTCTACAACTTCTAGTTTTGTTAATAAATTAACGTTGAACGCACAATTTCATGTTTCAGATGGCATTGAATATAAATAGGCATACCAATAACAACTCTTTTACTGTTTTGCTCAGCCAAATGTGATACAATACTTTAGATGTCTTCAGCTCTCGGCTTGTTTTACATACAGTACAGAATAAAAAAGCACTTTTTGAGTTGCCCAATTTACAATTAAGTTACAATTGGAATTGGAAATATGGAAACTACCCACAAGTTGATAAGTGCTAGGACAGAGCATCGTCTATATAAATCTACAATCAAACTTATTCATAAACACACCTCATCTATGTAAAAATTGCTGAACTTACATGAACTTGCATAAATATATGTATGTTGTATACAGCCATGTTTTTTTGCGCATTTTAATTTTTTTCATTTGTTCAAAAAACCTTATTTTGCATTTTTATTTTGTTATATGTATGTTTGTAAAAGGTAACATAATAATAGTAGCTATATAATTTGAGCTACGTGATGCTCTAAAAACATAATAGTTCCAACTCCAAAATAACAACAGAAACACAAAGAGCGAAGCCTTACAGCTCCGGTTGACCTCCAAAGGATCAACATAAAAAAAGCCGTAAATGAAGCTTGAATTTCCTATGAGGCAAATCTTATGTTCCATTAACTTATCGCAGGGAAATAAGCGCAGTAATGGCTTAGTCGTATCATCATAGCATTTGTCACATCCTGAAAGCTTTTGCCTAAATTAACAGATGTAAGTTATGCATTGCATTTTTTCTTACTTATTCTCCTAACTATTATGAACCATGAATTATTTCACGTATATATTTCCTACGCCTTCGTTTATTCCTATTAATTTCCTTGTTCACCCTTCCTATTTTCCACTGACATGCATGAAAACAAAGGTGCAAAATTCTACCAATATTTAATGAACCGGCTATAATTGTTCTGTCTATACCCCGAAAACAACACACTATATAGTCCTCACGATCTTGTTTGCTGGAAAACTTACTTTTGCTGGATCCCAACTCAATGCATGAAATGCCCACTGATTCCCACTATTCCCAGAAGTCTTATTGCTTCTTCCTCCTCAAGTCAATTTACTTTGAAATGTATGCATAAAATAATGACCATTTCATGAGTAGAACAAAATTTTTTAAAGGTTTTGGAAGGGTAGGAATGAGTCAAACCAAACAAAACAAAGAAATTATTGTAAGCTGCGTTGCTTATTGTTGAAGATTATATAACCTTAAAATCTAGCAAAGTCAACCTGGAGTACACAGTAAAGAAATGCATGAAGCTAGAAGCTGTAGCGTTGCAATGCAATTTGCAATAAACATTAAATTTGAAGCTTGGATTTTGAATCATTGAGTAACAAAATATGTAATCACTTAATTATAAAACATTTGCTTACCATTTTGTATAAAACCAGGTGAAGAGGAATAAGAACCGAAATGAAAAAACGAATGAGGAAAAACCACCAGAGATTAGAACCGTTTTTTCAGTATATAACTCAAACTAATGATGCGTTTTTGTTAAACGTTTATTTTTATTTAAATAGTTCTCCTTGTTTATTTAACTCCGTGGGAACACCATTGCACTTATTTTTGTTAAATTTTCTCAGGAAGGGTGAAATTATTTGGTTGTACAAGCTTGGTAATGATGTGCTGAGGTAAAGTAATTGATTTAAAAACACATTTTTATCTTTTACTCTTGGAAAGATTAGGTAAGCATAATAAGTATCATTGCCATACTTTAAAAACTATCCACACCTGTCAGCAATGGTTCTGCTAACTTGAAAAGTAAAAATATTCATTACAAATGATATTTTCTGTATTCAAAGGTTAAGTGGATTGTGTCTGTCATTCGTTTAGATTCAGGTTTAATTAATCACGATGCGACATGTGCATGTCACAAAAGCGAAGAAGCAAACTAAAAAGCTCGTAAAACTAACTTTTATAATCAAATCAAGCTGATCATGGACCTTGTTGAATAATACACATTATGAACATTTAATTATGTATATTGAAGTAATGAACCGCACATTCATAGTAAACTTGCTAACCACACTAGACACTATATAAAACAGTTTTGAGATAACGTGAGACACATGGACGAATGATAATTCAGACATTCAGTTGACAGAAAAATATAGTACAAAATTATAAATATACAGCGTGCAGCTGTATTTACCAAAATGTTCCACTTTCTATGCCCAAATATTGCGTGATAACTATGAGTAATAGGGTATAGCACCAAGCAAACATAAAATATGCATGAAATACATGTAACGAAATTTTGTATATTATGACAATGATTCCATATTTGAATTATTATACATTTTCAAGATTAGTATTGAAAACTAGTGTTTCATAATAGTGCTCGATTGGTTAGCAAGTCCCATCGTCTCCTAACAATTCTAATGGGGTACTTATGACTAGAAGGATGCGTTATGGATATATGATGTACATTCGTGCAAATAATTTATGATTACAATTTCAATTAGATTCCGCCTTCATGAAGCAAATAGCATTGTAATTTCGTCTGCAGATGAAAGCGTGTCTTTATAGACAAAAGAACATTGTTGTTTTATACTGCATACTGCATACCCGCCAACCAAAAATCCAGTTTGTCTACTCAATTTGACATGGATTACATTACCCAATAATTTGTCTAAATAAAGTTCTTGGAAAGTTCATAAGACAGTAATAACGAGAAAGTTATATGAAATACCGAATTATAGCTAGATATCGTTGCCAATACGTGGTATCAAATTTTAAACAAATAATTTATGAAGTAAAGTAGTTTGCCAATAAATTGAGAAGTTAGGGAAATCACAGCAATTTAGTTTTGCATGTGCTGGCTTAAAACTCAACAAGAAAATAGCCAAAATTGTGCAATATACATGGCATAAAATAAAGAACCTAATCTTTACTCCAGTATAAATTACAATGTTATCATAATGATCTTATGTCTCAGGAGCTGACGCATGTTTTTGTACCCTCAGTTTATATATCCATGTGTTCAATTCAAAGGTAAAGAGACTGGTGACTGGGTTTACATGAATGCGTTGCAATATTAAAATGATAAAAAGGTACGCAATAATAATCTTTCCTATTCTTTCCTAAAATCCAAAACAATACTTATGACAGACGGGTCAATATGTTCGCTTATCCTTGCAAGTGCAAATATTTAGGTTTTAGTTTTTCCCGTTCGTTACATGTTGCGTAACAAAAACGAATTTACCAGAATGCTAATCCTAAATCCTAAATCAACTCATTTACAAGGGTAGGAAAGTAAGCTCAGTAAAAATGATTTTTCAAAGGTTCCCACGGCTGTATTTAAATAGGGTTATCCGTAGTCAAAACGGAAGTACCTTTGCTGAAAATATCATGTATGTATAAACGTAAATGCATAGGTACTTCATAACGATGCTGTAAAAGCTTTTGTAGCTTTAATGTTAGTCGTATTATTATCCTTGTAGCATTCTAACCTAGCAATCGAATTCTGCAACTTTTATTTTTAAACAATCCAAGTACTGATTAGACCTGTTTTTGTTGCTAAAACATTGAATTATATGAGACAAAGTTTTGAATAACTGAAAGTGTAACGACGGGAAGATCCAGCTTATGATGCATGGTGTGATTGTAAAAAATCAGGGAAACAGGAATGACGTACAAAGTACTGTAGTGTACGCACGATTCGTGATTTCATACTGATAAAATGATAATTATACTGATTTACCTACGTGTATTCATACATAATTTTATTTCTCAAGACAACTTAACAAGAATAACATCCATATTATATTAATTAACTACATAATGTTTCAGATAGAGTGATGCTTACTGACGAAAGAAAAATAGAAAAGCTTTATATTGGACATTGAAAAAATGGTTTAAAAACATAATTTTTAATATAACTTGTGCTATTTCATATGCGCAGTAGTCCAAACAATGTTTAATACAAGCGATATTTAATCTAATAGCATATTAACTCAACAAAAAGTGATTCCATGCGACAATAATACTTATAGAGAGATATAGAGGGATGATAAATGATTTAGCTTACACTTCAATTTTTAATTTGAAAAAACAAGATAAATCAAAATGCTAGTTTTAGTATAGCTCCTGCGTACTATGATATAACTATTTTACATTATGTAAGTTGCAAGTGCATTCTCAAGGTACTCATGTCTGCTGTTCACTCATTTGAATTAGTCATTATATATTTTATATTATCATAGATGGTCAAGTACAAAATATTATCCTGTCCATGTGCAAATATTTAACAAGTACTACATACTTGAAAAACGACAGACGTTATTTCATTAACTTTCTTCCATCTTGAGGTCAGTCAGGTAAGTTTCTATACCTATATAATGTTGGGAAGGAATTTCCTAAAAGTGATGTTGATATTGATGTCGTGCTGTGGCAGTCAGTTTAAATGTGATGAAAACGTTTAAGTTTCATATTGAAATATTCAAGGTGCATTGGAAGTTTGACAATCTGAAAACTAAAACAACTGCTATGTAGTGAGTTCTAGTTGAACAGTAACTTCGCAATAACTGTTTAATAATATTTTATACCGATTCCGAAGTAAGATATTGAAGACATGGAAATTTGCGTACAGTAAGCAAATAAAGATTTAAATTTAACTATAATAATGTTTTACTATACCATAGCGTAACCTACCAAAAATACATTTAGCGGAATTTTATTTGATTCCTAAGAAAAATACATTGTCATAATATTGATTGACATTTGACTGTTTTCTTGTTTTTTATGAGGTCTCATCATTCTGAACGCATCTTTTACAGTCAAATAATTGCGATTGCAATACTAAAATACATATACGCCTAAATAGCAAATGCTAACACAAGACATAAGTAAAAATTTGCTGAGTATGAAATCATTGCAAAATAAACAATTTAAGAGCTCACTGACTCACATAAAAACCAAAAGGAATAATATAGCATTTGTAGTCCAGGGACTTTTCCGTACTTTTGAGTATGATCATTTAGAATAATTTCAAAATATGTGTTAACTATTTTCTGTATAATATGCTTATACTGTGCTTGCGATGTGCTTATTAATGAGTAGTCCGTGAATATAAACCTTGTCGTTATGTTGATCTCGCTCGACAAACGGCACAATTTACTTTTGTTTAGGTTTTTTGTTAAGGGCTTGTTGCTTCCTGGTGTTCTGGTCAACTTCAGGAAGATCAGACATTTCTTTTGCAGCTTTCTTCAATTTCTTGGGAGATTTTGGTACAGCTGGAGCAGCAGTAGTGGGAGCCCTCAACCTCTTTACATGGAAAATGCAGAATTGGAATAGCAAGTATGACTGCAGGCCTAAAACAACTCCAAGTCCAACAGTCCTATAAAGAAAATACAAATAATGTAAACAGATAAATTAAGGAAATAAAAACTTGTGAGACACTACTACTACCACAGATGCTGAACCTATTGTAGAATATATTGCTTACCTCAAGGTTTGGGAAGCAAATGGTTCAAGACCAAACCAGAACGTTAGGACGGCGAAGATTACAGAAAGAAAACGAGCCAAAATAAAAACGACATTTCCAACCCGAAACAACCAAGTAGCTCCTTGCTCCTTTTCAGCGAAGTGGCACAATTTTCCTAAGCTCAAAAGGACTTGAGGAATGAAATGCAGTACCAACAAAACAGTACCAACGCGAGCCAAACTAAAATACAGATAGTCTAAGATTAAATAAAATCTAAAAAACACTCCTTTATCTGCAACTGATATATTTCTAGAAATCAAACTTACTTGGTTAAATAAGCGAAGGAAACAACAGCAATGTACAACGCAGAAGTGGTCATCTTTTGAGGAACCTCATCCCGCTTCATTCTCAAGAAATAGATTTCGGGAATCCAATGAAGCCAGTATGCGATTTGAGTAAGCATGTAAAATTTCAAAACAAATGACATCTCCGAATGAGGATATCCTTCCCACAATTGTGAGATTTGGGTGAGGTAGTTCTCCCTGGATTCGCAAAATTGAGACAAAAAATCGGTAATATTATTATAGGTTAATGGCAACTGATTAGTTTTTACATACACCAACAAAAATATTCTATACTCACCTGAGAATAATATTTCCACCCCAAAAACTAGCCAACAAAGCAAAAGCCAACAGTTGACCAGCATCATTAAACTTGGAGTGTCGGATTTTACTCAAGTGAAGCTTCCTGGTGACCTTGTCCAAAACATATTCCTGAACCAGGGCATGCATCACAATGGAAATGAGTGTGTAGAAGAACACGGCACAGGAATCCTTCCATCCCACAGTATACAGAATGTCGTCATATGTCAACGGAGGTGTTGTGAGGTTTCTGGTGGTATTATGACTCAAAACAATAAACATAGATGCAATCGGCGATGTGACCTTCAAACACAAACATCATTTTCCCCAAATTAGTTTCACCTTAATCACCAACTGTTACAACCAAACGCCATACACCCACACCATATGGTAATCATAATCACCTTATTTTCACACTAAATCAATCACCAATGAATTTATAATTAAAATATTTAACATATTGCTCCTCGGCGTACCTTTACAGCCATTATGGTCAATCGAGTAAACAACTAATCAAACCGTATGCCCCAATAAACTCCTTATGCAACTGGTACAATATGGTAGCTTCCTAGAACCAAACAACAAAACACATCAAATAAATTTCTATTAATATTAAAGCTCTCTTATATACCTCCAATCATTAAACTCTCATAAAGCCCTACTTGAACAGTTTATTCCCAAATAAACCGAATCCACAAGAAACTAAAGAATGTTGGTGTCAGTTAAACGGCTTGATGCGTTATGGCTTCTCGCATGCTCCTTACCTTTCATCAAGCACAAAAATACCTATGCTTTTTCTTAACAATGCCGCTAATTATAGCCTTTTTCTTTAAGAGCAACTATCACCATCAACCGCTACTCGGCTCCAACCACCAATAAAACAACAATAAGACAAAAATATGGTAACAAGTATATTTTTGTAATACTTTTTCATTACCTTTTTTCTTTGAGAGGGCGACAACGATATGGATACAAATATACACAAGAGTCTATTTAGTAGTGGCAATGGCAAGTGCAACGTTACATTTGAAGCTCACACAAATTGTGCTGAAGAGATGAAGTGGACCAAAACTGTCAACGTGTGAGAATGTGAATGTGAGACGTCAACTCGGCTCTTTGGCCTACCCAAAAAAATATTTGTTACTAAATATGTACTTTATATATTTATATTATGCATGCATGCTTAAATTATACATGAACATGCATGAACTTTTTATATACAGATAGAGAGTCTTCTTCTTATTTATGCTTTTAAAGGTACTAAATATTTTTACTCACACTTCACACGCTCCTCCACGTAGATCGACGATGGTTATGTGTTGGCCTGACTTTTTCTGCTGCAAGTGGGAGTTTTTTATGTATGTTTTTTTCTATAATGAAAAACTGTTACTCTATGCTGGTTTAGGTATAAAAAGGGTTTAAAGGCCTGCATAAGAAGAAGATGAAAGGGTTGGGGAATAAATGTTTGTATTTGCTGGATGGGGTATGAAGGAATACGTGGGAGAGTGTATCTGTGCAATGCAAATGCAATGCGGAATGGTTAGGACATCTTCATCAAATCAACTCTTTCCACATAGTAATCCTTTTAAGCATTATGAGCTAGTTTGGATGTATCCTTTTCATGCAAAAGTCAACTGAATCTCAGAGTGTGATATTTTGTATGATGGGATGTGGTTGTGGTAAGAAGGAGAGTAGAAAAGACGACGGGAGAAGTGGGGAAATAAGGTGAACACTAGTAAAAGAAAGGGTTTTCACATTTGCAGGATATTTCTGCTGACTGTGAATAGAATAGAAATAGTTTCATGAAAACACATAAAAATTTGTCGTTCCACCTCTGTACTCCACCACCGAACCGGCTCTAAGTTGCTTTGCTATGCTGCGTAATGTAATGGGGATATATAGATAGAAGGACGAAAGAGCATGCAATGCCTAAGTATGCTTCTCAGAAGTATTGTAGAGATGGGGTTATTGAGTAAATTTTTGGTGAAAGATTTGTTTCGACTCTTGATACTTAATGGCATCTTGGGATTTTTGAAATTTGAGGGTTTATATGATTGTCACGTAGTAAATTGGTGGATGCAAATCACATCTGCATTTCTCCAGATTCCCAAGTAAATTCCTTGCGGACCCTATCATGACATGATGTAAAATTTTAATGGAATTTTCTTGCATTTTCGTGCCAAAACGTTACATTTTGTCGAGGATGGTAAACACTAAAGCGGCTTAGATTGTCCCATGAAATGATATTAAGATAGAAATCATGGTTCTCTGTAGAATTTGGGTTTCCGGACAAGAAAGTTGTGAAAGGTTCCAACTTGCAATCTCAGGTTAGGTTACTCTCGTCTTATTCTGGTTTAACATTTAACCACAGTTTCATAACTAACTTTTAATGCAAAAACCGCTGAGTAACCGATTGCATCATATGAGCTCTAGTTAGTAGACGTTATAATATATACATATAATATATAATACATATGATAGGAATTTGAGCAATCTATATTCTGGTGTTGTAGAGTCTTTGCACGTAACGTATTTATGACTTATAATTTTTGAAATAAGTCAGTGTGAAGCCGATGTTTAATATTTATAGATGCCGATGGTATTTAAAACTGTATACCATGCCATTCTCTGTTGGACATTCTTTTGAATGATCAAAGCATTACATAATTGATATAGATGCACTTGCAAGATGCATAAAAGAGTACAAATGAATAGATCGATGTTGTATTTGAAGTACATATATAGGTGCCTATATAAAATGGGAGATAAAGTTTTCCCTTTGTACCTATGTATGTAAAGATGAATATAAAGAACAAGAGGAGGTGATTTTTTAAAGATTCTTAACTAATTGACGTTCCAGTTCTTGAATTGTCAAATCTAAAAGAAATCGGACGTACAAGTTGAAAATCTTCGATAGAGTTCCGTAAATAGGCTGCTGTGACACAGTACCTCAGATTCCGTTTTACTAGAGTGTTATTAAACTTGCCAAATATTGTCCCAAATGATTTACTGTATTTCCCAGTATCAAGCCTGAAACAAAAAAGCTGTATGTGAGAACATGCATGGAAAGATAATATGTATATCCAATGTGCAATTTAGATGTTCGTAGTTCGCCACCCCATCCCATCCATTAGTAATAGTCAAGTAGTTTCTTTAGCTTACCAGCGTAACTTAAGGTCCATCAAAAAGTCTCGCTCGAATAACATGAAAAACTCATTTGAACTTTGATAAGTGTCATCGTCAACTGGAGACGTCTTGCTTTGGAAATGTGGAAAGCAGTAGCCATATATAAAAGAAAATAGCCACCATGCTCCCTCAATAATGTCATCTTTTTGACGAAATCTTGGCTCGTTGTCAGCATCTTCTTCAGGAGGATTTATCTTTTGTTGCTTGTCAATTGAGTTTTGCAACCCTAAGATCTAAAATATGCATGCAATAATAAAGCCTTGTCAAACAAGTTTCTAATTTTTGTACTTTGCAATGTTGTTTCATAGTTCGGATACCGTACAAGTCCGGAGGATTCTACAAGATGCAGATCTTCTGCGTTTTCCAAACACTTTCCCAGTACATTTTCTACCGTATCCCATCTATAATCGGTTTGGGTGTCGTTTGATTCTTCTTTATCTTTTTCATGGGTCTTTAAGTCTTCCTTTCGGTTGGCTATTGCATACAAATGGTTTTGATAATGAACGAACATTTCCTTTACTACATGAATATATCCCTGGGGTACAAATTGACATGTCTTGTAAAAAATCTCAGCCATTTTGTTCATAAGTCGTTGTTTCCATTTGATTTCAGGAAAAACGGGCAGTTCATTGTGCCCTTTCTGTAACCCATTTGCCAAGTTTAAGTATACCAAGTATAAGCTTTCTTCTAGTGACATAGAACCATTCAGCTTTAATAAAAAGGGTAGTTGTAGTTGCGCCTGGCTTTCATTTAGTTCAGCAGAATCAGAATTAAGTATTGTTGACACAGGGGAAGAATCATTGAAAGATTCAAAACCAAATCTGTAAGAGTTATCAAATAATGGGTTTGTTTTTGAGCCCTCAGCGAATTCTCGGATATCATGAACTGCACAGGTTATTCGGGTTGCCAATTGCACAAAAATTTCATCGCTTCCTATACCAGGGCTAGGTAGAGTGATAAAAATAGCAATTATCACGTAGTATGATATGGATAGAAAAGTTCGTCGCCTTATATTGTTGGTTTGCATTTTGAAATTCGAAATTAACGATTAACCAGTTGGGTTTAGTTCATTTAGAGTTAAACAAAAATTTATGATGACAAACTACAAAAGTTCATTTATTTTAATATGCTTAGTCTAGTTTGTAGGTATGTATGTTTGTTTTATTATCCTGCTACAACCCACTCAATATATATATATATATACTGCTGTAAAATCTACTATTGTACGAATAGATTTTAACCGAAGTCAAATTGCGAAGGTTTGTTTAGCATATTTATACTAACGTTACTAATCTAATTAAAGTTAAAAGTAAAGCTCATCCTTATATGGTATGTTTTTGTAGCAAGCATTTCAAAGCATATAAATAGATTAGTATATATGCCAAGAGTGATTATTCTTCGCATGAAATACCAACGAATTTCCTGGAAAAGAATGAAAGGATCAAAGTATCAAATTTCAATTTTTAATGGAGGAACATTTTCTTCACTACATGAATATATACTAGGTACGATGTTTTAAGCTCTCCCTAATATTCTTAAATAATTTTAGATGTGTAAGAAAAATCAGATTAATCAATGTGGTTTTATAAAAACAAATACATATGTTATGCTATAGTTTTGTTTAATGAGTATGAACAAAGTGTTTAACGTAGTTCATCATTATGTAGATACGACAAATATTCTGTAAATGTCAAAATGAAATTTTCACTTAGATCACACTCTCCACTACTAGTAAAAGCCTTTTTTGTCTTAGATTTATGTGTTTTCTTCATTACCTTGTCATCAACTTTGCCTGTATACAACGGTAAGATTACTATCAAATACATATGTTTGCCTGTGTATCGTAAGAAGAATACTATCAAATGTATGAAAGGCATTTTATTTTTGATTCACGGTTAACTAATAATTTTTGTATTTTATTTAACTTTAAAGACTTAAATGCGTATTACAAAGGCTCTGATGAATTGGACGTTGACTCCAGCTTAGAAAGTTTTCTGGATAGCATCCAAGACCTGGCTTCGATTATTATACGTAATGTATCACGGGTCTGTCCGCTTAGTAAACATGTAAACCATATGGAATATGTTCATAAAATAGTGATGAGCACTCTATCCGAGATTTATGAAGATGAAGATGCGTTAGAATCGATGGCGTTTTATGATACTGGAATCATGTCATCGATTTTAATGACACTAGCAACATGTGTGCGATCTTTGCCAAAGATTACAGAGCCTATGATAATACATGGAACTTTTCCGAAGAAAATTGTATGAGACTAAAACACATTTTGATGTAGTTTCATAAAATATAGAATATGGATGATTGCCTAGTTTGCATACTATTTTCTCATGAATTTTAGATTCATCTGGATTTGAATAAGCATTACGCAGACGCATCTAAATGGCAAAACTTCGAAACATGCATCCGAACTAAGGACAAAACAATTTTTTATTCAAATGCCATTCCATCCGCAGTTGATACATTATGGCAAAGCTTTCTATTAGGATACTTTGGATGCAAGCAGTATTACAGCAGTCCATTGGATGCATGGAGATACCTAGATGTTTTCCAAACAGTTATTTTGCTTCCTTTACTTCAACGCTGGTATTACCAAAATACTACATTTCATTTTATATTTTAGCTGCCTATAAGCTTGTTAGTCAGCAATAATAGCATTATGTTATATGTACTCGGCATTGTGTTTCAAGGCGATCTACTTTTCCCACCAAGACACCTAAGGAGATATTGGAACCCAGCACGTTACATTCACCAAAACAGGATTTCGAAGAACTACCACTGAATACGTCTCCAAAAGATATTTCAACAATCCTTGAAAAATGCAATGTAAATCTCTTTCTGAAATACCCAGTAGACCCGATACCATGCTTTCGGATGCTAAGTGATAATGATAATAATATTTAACTTAAAATACTGAAAAACCAAAAGAGATGATAAAATAGCTTGACCTCATTTATTTCTTCAGACATATAGTTTATAAACTACCTATGTAAAAATAAAGTAAAAAACAAGGCATATGGCTTCTCACGAGTGTTAATAAAATAATCAAATCAAGACTTTACTTCTTAACATAATAAGCCGCATCACGTTACAGACAGTTAGTTCATCTCATAATCGTAGATACTTATAATTATCATCATTTCTATATCTTACGTAAATAATTGCAAAAGGCACTCGATAAGTTTTGACTGATACTGATAATTCATTATGCAATATATATTAAGCGTATGAGTATAGCAGTAAACGCTGTTGCGCTAAAAATCTATGATTACATTACAAGATAATGAAACCCTACTTTTAGTTACAAAATAATAACATTTGAAAGAAAATTTTCAGGGAATTTAAAATGCTAATCAGAGACAGCTTCGAATTCCTTTAAAAGATTACGTGAGGTTGGACTACCCATTGCACGAAAATCTCCTTCACCAGCGTTTCTTCTGCTACTCCGGAGACGTCTGCAAACCACAAAAACAAAAATAGTAAAGATACAACATATTATACTACATGAAAATGCGTTCTATTCAATGTTATATCAAAATGATACATACCCTCCAGATTTCGTTTTTGAGTGAGGTATAGGAGTAGAAGCAAATACCGGTGTTCCAGTACCCCGCATTTCGTCATCTATATCAACGTACCAATGAAATATGCCAAATAAATAAGTCTTGCAATAGAAACTTTGTTACTACAAGTTAACACAAATCCCTTAACACATACCATCTGAGAATGAATTATCATTAAGGATGATACTGGGAATTTCCCTCTCCATTGGACATGGTTCCGGAGTAATCCGACATTGGTCCATAGGTATATCTGCCTTCTTGGAAGTTTTGAAAAACATCAAAGACGTTAAAAACGCCAGGAATGCATGCCACAATCGAGTTACGGCTTGTAATTTCTTTTTCAGGCTTGCCATTCGTAATCTCCAACGACGTCCTTGTACGCGAGCTCTTACCACATCTAGCTTCAGTAAGTCATTGACTTCGGGCCTTAGGTTTAGGTCAGGTGTTATCATCCACTTCACAATATGATGCAGGGATTCGGGCATGTCTGAAAGTAAGTAACAAAGTTCGATTTCTCATTTTAACGTATACTTTAAATGTAATCATTATTACAACAATACTAGATGGCACAATCAGATTAAATTTCAAAGTCTCTATCATAATATTCAGAACTCTGGCCAAAGTTTTCATCATACAAATACCATTGACAAAGTTTGTCACAAACGAAGTTATTTAACAAAACTATGACTTACCCTTTGAACAAGGGTCAGGAAATTTGCCTCCACTTCTAAGCGAATGCCACAATTCACCACCTTTAGGTAGGTCTACACTACAAACCACTTCCAACAGTGTCAATCCTAAACTAAAGACATCTGCTTTCGTAGAAACTTTGCCTTGCATTACTTCAGGCGCCAGATAACGTGAATCTCCTTCCGTAAATTCAACAACGTCTTTCTACCAAACGTAATTAAAAAACAGTAAATTGAAGCCTCAAAATTGATCAAGATTTATTGTTGATTACAAACTAAAAACAAACTGTTTACTTTTTCCTCAAGACAAACCACTATTCCGAAATCCCCAAGTTTGTATATTGTTGGAGAATCAATTGTTAAGAAGATATTGTCAGGTTTCAAATCCATATGAACTAAGTGATGCATATGAAGATGCTGTAAAGCGAACAGCATGTCAACAAACAGGTCCCAAGTCTAAAAATCACGATTTCAAACAAAATGAAGAACAAAATTATACCAAAATTAAGAGTTGCAAATTATTAATTTGGAATCAAATACAAGTTTTATAATGAAATACTTACTTCATCCTCGGTCAGATAATGGCCATCTTCAATTTCTTGCGTAAGAGACTTTGAACATAATTCCATTTGTAAATACAAACACCCTTCTTCCTCCCAGGCTCTTTCCAAAACTACCATGTGAAGATTCGTTGGAATATTTACAACACGCTGCACTTCCCTTAACTGTCTCGACCTATTAATAAAATGATTGTTAATGATTAGACCTAATTTTAACTTTTTCCGACTCTCTAAGTAACCTTACAACAATCTATACGTTACTTCATATTTTTAAGATTTGGGAAATAATTGTCAAGGCCAAGCCACTACTAATACACACTATCAATAAGTTGTATACATTTAAAAAAGTTTACCTGTCCCCTTCTCCTGCATAAGTTCTTCTTGACTTCTTAATAGCATACTCTTTATTATCAACTTTATTCTTCACTCTAAACACATCACCAAACGATCCAAACCCAAGCCTTTCTTGGATCTCAAAAAACTGTCTAAAAAAACTAGAACTAGGATTTGGATTCCCACCATTAGTGGAGTTCATCAGGTAATGAAAAGAATTATCCAGGTCTTGTGATTCGTTTCTGGAATGTAGTAAGCGTGTTTGTGACGGTGCTGAGCGAACATAATGGGGTCTTGGGGCTGGGGGAACATAACGTAAGCTCCGTTTCTCTCGGTCCTTCGAAATACCAAAAAAATCATAATTAAAAATCAAATCTTACAAATCTGTAATTGTGATTATGAAATGCACAGTATAAAAGAGTTCAATAAAAGCAAATCAGCATACCTTTTTAGAAGACAATGATTGGGGCTCTGGAAGGAATCTCGGAAGCTGGACACCAGTGCTGGTATTCCGAAAATCTGGTTCTTCATTGAAACTTCTGGACATGGCTACGTTGTATGTCATACACCTCTTGAAGTCAGACTCATATTACTGTTAACTTAAAGTAGTTAATAATTTTTTAATGACACGATATGCAAGCTGAGTATCAGATGACAGACAGAAACCACAGCTGTTGTACTGTGTCCCAACACAGGTAGAAATGAACTGAGCAATGATAAAAGAAATCCTCCAGTTTTAGCTTGACTGACTTCAGATTTTAATGGCGATGCAGTCCTTTGTCCAAACTTCCTCCTCTGGGATATCTATAAAGTTAAAATATTATGAACAACGATTAACCAAAACGACAACCAAACCAGTCATATGTATTTTTAGAAACGTACATTCAACATTCATTACAAAATTACGATTACAACTTACGCAAGCGTAGTTACAGTTGACAGTATTAGTCTTATTGTGGTGGAAGTGGTTTTAAGCGTATTGGTTACGTCCGAACACATGCTTTTACGTTTTTAACGTCTTCCTTGTTCACTTTTCATTTTTAGCCATTTAATTTCTACTTTCAACTTTATATAATGTATTTATGTATAACAAACAACTGACACTTTTGTCAACTTTACTGGTCAAATAAATCATGATATGTAAATTACCTAAAAATTAAAATATTATATACAAACTATTTCATTTTGTTATTTAAATTGAGCAACAAAACATATTTTCCAATTCAGGTGATACCGTTTGTATCAGTCTAATCTATATCTACACACTAAAAACACAAAAGGACGGAACTGGAAGGGAACAATAGGATGGAGGACCCATCCAATATTTTTGTTGTGAACGCGTGTGTATAAAAAATATCCTTATCCTCATACATATCCAAAAAGCATAAGGATATTATGTCTTTACAAAAAAA
>JAHZNG010000419.1:7806-24399 GCA_027744375.1 Orchesellides sinensis
AAAAAAGGTTTTGAATATGTAGATTCTTCCGTTTACAATATTATAAGTGGTTTAAACACGTTACAAAACCGTTTGACAGATAGGGAAATGTACAATGTTATATTTGTTCTGACAAATTCTTCCTTTTACGATTCCCCGCGCCAAAGTCTATACGAATTTCAAAACTTTATTGAAAAACACAGTTTATTCCCAAACGCAATTTCAATTCTTGCAGACGCCAACTTTCCTAGTAATTTATATGAGTGTTTAGCGAAAACTGAGGAAAACATGGGGTATTGGATATTCCAAAGAGTATTTCCAAACATAAAAGAATTTAACCCGGTCTCAGTGAGCGATTTTCCGTTAGTTGATAGTCCAACCGGAAAAGCTAGATATTACGAGCGATTACTGACCTCCCGGTATAATGAAACCCAACTGAGTAAATCTTTTAAGAATGTGTGTAATAATGACACCGAGTGTTTCCAAGCTGTGGATGACCTCCAAAAGGCATTATTTATTCAAAATATTCAAACAACGCAAAAAATTCCTAAAGAAGCAAAGGAAATGCAACAGTTGCTAATGTCCGTGTTCCGGTCGGCTAGAAGTAGCGAAAAGGAATTGCTGCTTGTATTAAACAAAACGCTGAGAGTGCAGCCACCTACGTTTCCCAATATCTCTTTAATCGGATCCGGCTACAATCTGGTGGACAAAAGGGTTCTTCCAGTGTCTCCATTCAGGGAAACCGGAAACTACTTCCAGGATGGATTCATGATTCCAAATAGGTTACCAATTGTTAAAAAAATTAGTGTAACCAACGTTATGATGGAAAATAACGCCACCTGCAATTTCAGCGCTGTTAAAGAATTCCATCGGTTTTTCATTGGGGGAGAAACCACGGGGTGGCGTCGGATTATACCCAAGTTATCAAATGAGTTCAAGGGGGACGTAGAAGCACTTCCGGTTTTTAGAGAGGACGGGGCTGGGGAATATGAAAGGTTTTTTGAAAAGTATGGGACTCACGTGGTAGACTCTGGGGTTGCAGGTGGCTACATGCAGGTTACGGTGGAGAGTGGGAGTTTGTGTGGGAATGGGACGGTGTTGGCCAATGTGGTTAAGGAGATGGCTGAATTTCCTGATAGGGTGGCGGTGACAATGATTTTACGTGGGAATTTAGGGAGGGAGGCGTACAACGGGACAGTTGGTTCAGTGTGGAGTAATGACACAGTATTTACCTTATCTACTCACGGAGGCTTTCCAAGTTATGATGAGGTGGATATAACACATAATCAGGTGGAGGATGTCCAGAGGATGTTTAGGGAATGGAAACAGTCTCTGGAATACTATCCAGCAATGCTCTCACTGAGTCTGAAGCCGGTTTATGAATTAGTGGACGGAAATTACTCAGAGGAACTAAGAAAGGGGGTTGGGTGGTCGCTGGAGGTGGGCGGGGTGGTGCAAGAGAGGATTGTCACAGATAAGGAGGATATTAAGAATGGGGTACGTATCGACTATAGGTATAATCAGAGCACTTTTCCAAGGGAGCCAGCGATTGGTTTGCAGAGTGCTCCAGGTTGTCCGAAGTCATCTGAAGATGGGTTTCCATGGGTTTATTACGGGGGAGTTGGAGGAGAGCAGATGTGCTTTCTTGCTGGAGAACGAGGGCCTTGTGGAATACAGCAGGTTTTTGCTGTAGAAATGGGGAGTGATGTGGGCTACTGTGATTGCGACTGTGGGTTAAGTTGGGATGATAAGTGGGGCGAAGAAAGAAGATGTCCGACGATATTTGATAAGAAAGACCTAGTATATTTAGCTCGGTACAAGCAATGTTTTATGCTGTATGAACAGGTGGGTCAAATGTCATTTATTTGTATTAAATTGAAAAAGTGGAAAATGTAAAAAAATACTTTGTTTACATAGGGACCATGTCAAGATGACGAGTGGCTGGTAGGACGTAGTGAAAATTCAGATGAGGGGGTGGAAGAATTGGGGCACTGTGAGAAAAGGGAGTGCTCAGATGGTCAGGTTCCGTACGTGAAATGGGATGGGAGTAGGTTTTGTAGGGAACCTTGGGAAATGCATAGTTCGCTGGCACAAATGACTCCAAATCAATGCAAAGCGAAAGGAAGAAAGTACAGCAGTTTTTTGCAAACGTGTACTAAACGAATTTGGAACACTTTTTTGTGAACAGCGGAAGCAAAGTCATACATATTCACATCTAAACAATAACATTTACATATAGTTCTAAATGTATTAATCAAAATATACCATTTGCATATTGTTCTAAATAAAACAATCAAAATATGCATACCATTTACATATTATTCTTCATGTAGCCATCAAAATATACCATCTACATAGTTTATCTACATATCATTATCAAAATATACCCCGTACATATTCAATAAGGAAGGTCTTGTAATATTGGATGGATATTTAGTTAAAATTTCAGTTTCTGTTGTGGTTACATATAAAATGACTTGTAAAAGGATGAAGCTGGACAGGAAATTCCCTTGCACACTAAATAATATGGTTTTCCCTGAAAAGTTATCATTAGCTTAATTAATAAGCAACAGTTACATAAGTTTTTTGGTTAATTATGTGTAATAATAATAATAACAAAATCGTTATAGTAATTGACAAACGCAACTTGGAAATTTATTTTATTATAATTTCGAATTTTTGAAAGTATTATCATTGCTGATTGTATTTATTAAACTCAACGTTGATTTAAATACTTGTCCGTGGTAATATATGTTCATTGAATACAGGTGACAATAGAAAACACAAACATTAACAACGACGGGATTATAATTTTAGCTAGACGCATGCTAATTTATCTTGTATACAATTACAAAAACTGATAATCCACCCACTAAAATGCCCCGATTATTTCTCACACGAGAATAAAAAAGTCATACTTAAAAGCTGAACAAGTTCCAGAAAAATGCATATTTGCATCATATCCAACATCTATTAAGTGCTTCCAGTGGAAGTTTTATTACAATACCTTCATTTAGATAGAATTTTTCCAGTGTGGATCACCACTTACACTAGGTACTTCGCGGCTTAAATTCACAATTGCAAAAAATAAGTTTTAACAATTCAGGTTTTGACAATTTAAAATGAACCAAAATGCATAAATTTTCATCCGAAGCATGAAACTATAAACAGGTGTAATTATTGTATTACATTGTAAATAAATAGTCATGCATGTTTAAATCGTTTTCTTTTATATAATATTACTATTAAAGGTATTAATAAAATTATGGTGTCTGGGGTATAAATTAACAGCTCCAATTACAAGACCCATAATTTGAAACCTACTGGCTATAATACAGTTTCATCACAATAATTGTGCATTCTTCTAACGTGATCACTTTTATTGTGGCTATTTGAAAACTCCTTTCCGCACACGTGGCAAGCAAATGGTCTTTCTTCAAGGTGCTTTCTTATATGTCTGTTTAACTCACCCAATGAATTAAAGCCCACATTGCAAAATACACAACAAAATGGGCGGATACCCAGATGATCATTTGCATTGTGTATTCGAAGTGACAGGGAGTTTTTAAACGCGCCACCGCACTGCATACACTTGTATGGCTTTTCGCCAGTATGAATCTTCATATGATTTGTGAGAATTGTTTTAATGGTAAAGGAATGATTGCAAATAGTACATTTGTATGGCTTCAGTCCACTATGTTCTGGGTAGTGTGCCCTGAGACCTGCTCTGGTGAGATATGGCCTCTGGCAAATGTCACACTTGTACCGCTTCTTCCTTTGTCCCAGTGCAAGATGAGTTTGGCTGTGACTGAGTAGCTGGCTGTTGGTTGAATAGATTAGGCTACGTTTGCTTGTAAATCCTTTTTTGCATGTGGGGCATTTATGACGCTTTACGATTTCAGGCGCTTTATACGTTGGATTGTGCCATTTCACGTGTTGGTTCAGTGTTTGAGTGTTCCTATGTTCTTTTCCGCACACGTGGCAAATGTATGGTGCTTCCCCAATGTGGCTTCGAAAATGTCGGTACAACTCATTGCTTGTTTGATATGTCTTGTTACAGAAAATGCATGCACTGGGCTTTACCCCGGTGTGCTCTTGTGTCACATGCCTCTGAAGACAGGATGAGAGCTTAAATGCTTTACTACATACGCAACATTTATAACGTGTGTCTCCATCCGGGGTTTTTGTGTGCTGCTGAAATGATGTTTGGCCAATGAACGTTTCGTTGCATACTGCGCACTTAACCGCTTCTTCAAAGTGAATACGTCTATGATTTTGCAATACCTTTTTACATGCGAAACCCTCACTACATAAATCACATTTGTACGGTTTTTCTCCAGTGTGTTTGCGACGGTGAACCTTGAGGGCCCAAGAAATAACGAATCTTTTGTCACAAATGTTGCACTTGAACGGTTTTTCTCCCGTGTGAATTGACCTAACGTGCATAACTAGGTTACGCCCTGAAGGAAATGCCTTAGGACAATAAGTACATTTAAACGGACCGTTCGCCAGTGTGTACTTGTAAATGTATCTTTAATGCACTTTTGCAGGCGATCGCCCTACCGCACACATTACACTTATACGGCTTTTCGCCAGTGTGCGTTTGCATGTGCTTTTGTAAATGCTCAAGGCGCACAAATGTAGAATTGCAAATGTCGCAACTGTGAGGCCTTTCTCCAGAGTGAATTAACATATGCCTAGGCAAATGTCCTTTGTTGCTAAACCCTTTATGACAAACAGCACAGGTCACGGTCACGCGCTTCGCTACAGGGTTTGATTTATGATGTCGCCGCAGACCACTCTCACTTGAAAATTGTTCTTCGCAAATGTTGCCCTTGGAAGACATTATACCAGCTAAACGTTATTTTTATATATGTTCCTTTCAATGTAAACTCTTTTTAATTTCAAATAACGTAGCACAGTTTCAAATCCAGAATGCAATGAAAACTTTTCAGTCATAATCCAAAGTATATTGTTTAATTTCCGGCTCAACAACTTCCCAACTCGTCCTAATATATGTTGTGGCGTAGTTGGTATGTTCTCAAATACGAAATCCAACTCGGTACTGAATTCACAAATGTTTTTAACCAAACTCTAAAATATATTATTGGATTTATATAGATTATGTCAGTTGGCTATTCCAGATAAATATTTCTGGCAACCATTGCAATAACAAATCACATATGTTTATAATATTGCATAGGAAGGATACCAACAACGAAAACAAAGAAACTGGGAGAATGTCTCATATACGTTTTTGAGTACCTTGCCGTACTAACACCTACTTAACTTCACATTCACGGATAACATGTAAATCTACCCCTGCACAATCTAAATCTACCTGCAATGTATATCTTGTATATTTGGCTAATAACAAAAATGCATTGTAACCTCGTAATTATATGTTTAAAAATTTACCGTTTACTTGCTTTTACTTGCTTGTTTTTTCCTCTCTCCCTAGACAGCCACCACCAACATTTTTTCATCATGTTCAAGAAAAGATCCCTATGATACCAACAAGCTGACCAGGTTCCCGGAAACCAAATGAATATTTGTTTAAAACTTCTAAAATGAATCAATGTACATATTTTCATGAAAATATTTCTCATTAATGCGATTTCCTGAGGAAGGCAGAGGTTTACTGTCGAAAGCTCGAGAAAATCAAAAGATTTTTAATTTCAATGTCAACCATGGGCTCCGTGATTAATAATTTTAACCTTGCTTTTAATCTGCTGTTCACCTCAGTATTATGAAATATTGGTGATTTAAACTACACACATATGCATACCTTCACACATTATATTATATTTATAATTCCCTACCCAACTTGGCCTGGTAGATTGATTACTGCAAGAGGAGTTTATTTAAATCTTTAAATGTTCAAACTAGAATGGAAAAGCGATATTTGGAAGACAGTATTTTACATCATAAATTGTTAGATTTCATTTCTTACGTTGAATAATTAAAGTGTAAGCTGGTTTGAAAATAAGGCATCATAAAAGCCTACTGACATAAAAAAAACTTTATCCGACATTATTTGAGTTATTAAAATATTAAAACGCCTTTGTTGTTTAAATCAAGTATGCAATTTACGTGTAAGCTGGAAACACGAGTCTTCAGGGAATTACATCTAAGGAACTTATGTTTTTGTTTTTGCTAATATAAACGGACAAGATACTAAAGAGTCTTCACAAATAAAAGCATTGAGGAAAAGACTCGTTTTAAAATTAAGACTTTACTACAATCTTAAGTACTCGGTGCTATATTACAGGGAAAAAATGGTAAATGGTTTGACGAAGCATCATAATAGTAATATCATTTTACTATCGACTAAAAATGAGACTGAGCTCCGTGTTGGGTTCAATAGCCCCGAATTTCTGACGAAAGCTACTAATGCTACGTGGACTTTGGTCGATGAAACGGGATTCACTATCAACTGTGATGGTCCCGGACCTTACAAGTATTGTTTGTCTATCAAGAAAGGGGCGTACAATTTCAACGGTGAGGAGATCTGTAAAAGTGTGGAATGTTTATTGATAATTACGAAATCTCATTTGCTTGGCTAATTGGTGAAGAGAGTCACACGCTTGTCTCGATCATTGAGAATGATTTGGACCCTACGTGAATTAAACGACTATACATGTATACAATGTAGAAAGAGTCTTGAATAATAATATTATGTAGGAATGAAGTAGGTTATTGATACGTTGATCCTGAGAATAATACAATTACTAGTTAATTATAATTAAAGGAAATTATCTGTAAAAAATTATGGACGACTTTTTACCTCATTTGATTATAAATTTTTTTTTCAGTAATACATATATACTCCCAAAAATAATTTGATGGTCACTACCAGTTGACAAATACAATTTTTTAAATTGTGTTTATGAAGGTGATTGGGATAAAATGAGGTAAGAATTATATAACAAATTGTAATAACCCGGTAATAACAATAGTCAAAACATCTTAACTCAACTAGTTTATTTGTGGCTGAAACATCTAGGAAATATTTACATTTAGCATTAATTTAATTGTCTATCTTCACGGTTACTATACTGTGGTTAGTTCAAAATACAACCTAGCACGGTTATTAAGTAGAAATCGAAACCAAACTTATTTGTTATAAATTCTATTAAAAAACTCTAAACAAACCACATGCAAAACCAGACAGGCAACACATTACCAACGTACTTAATTGTAGTGTGGTTCTCAAGAGTAAAATCCATCCAAGTGAGCTTTAACTAACCCTTTCATTGAATTCCTAAATCATTTGAATTATATCAGATTTTTTGTGTGTGTCAGTTTTGGCAGTTGCATCTGCCACCGTGTTTTGGTAATTTGGAAGAAAATTCTTTGTAAAACCCACCCGTTCAGTAGAATTTTAAACTCTGACTTGAACTCCCTTCCACGATAGTAGTAAATGAAGAAGTTGACTGATGAGTTCATTGACACAAATAGTATAACGAGTAAACCAAGCTCTCTATAAATGGTCTCATAGAATCTAATAATTATGTAGTGAATAGTAAATTCAATATTTACAAGAAAAAGAATAATTGCAACAGGAAGAAATATTTTGGCTGCTTGGATTTCCTTTTCCTGACTTGCATTCATTGGCTTCCTTCTCTCATTGCTTTTACGAACCTGTTTAAATCAAACTCATTTAAAAATGTAATCAACAATTTTTCAAATAAAAATTGGAACTTCAAAGCTGCTTTGTACTCACACTCCAATAAGACAACGCATTAAAGAGAAGTAGAATTGGTAATGGCAGCCATACATCCACCTGACTGTGTATGCCGTTTAAAGTAATATACCATAGACGGGTTAACTTAGTTGGAGTGACAATATATTCCACGGTTTGCAATGACTTTATGTGCTTGTATGGGTTTTCCTCAATCCAGTTGCTAGTAAATCTTGGAATAGCTATGAGAACTGCTAAGGTCAGAACAAACGCCGTCCACAATTTGGCCTTGGTGTGGGTGAACCATATTCTGGAGCGGAGTGGATATGATACAACAAGATAACGTTCGACTGTTATAAGAATTGTTGTGAATGTAGAAGCAGATCGGCCTGATTTAAAAAAAAAAATGAATGCAAATTAGAGCAATTTATAAGGAATTATTATTTATAGCAGCAAAAAATTATTATTCACCAAATAGAAAGAGTTGCCACGTCCAAATTCCAGCATGCATTGCCGCCAATCCCCTTCCAGTCCATTTGGCTACAAAAGGTAAATTATTAAAAAATAGGCTAATTAAAAAAGGACATAATTTTTATAAATAAATTAAATTCAAGTAAATACCTGTATTTGCCACAAATAGAGTTGCTTGCAACATTGACATGATGCAACAAAAAATGTCACAGTTGGCGAGTACCATTAGAAGAAAGTCAAACTGACGGCTTTTCTCACTCTTTGTTCGGCGCTTGAGGACGACAATAATTAGAATGTTGAATAAACATCCCAGCGCCCCGACCAGTAAAATAGCAATCCATAGTATTTGCATGACTACTATTCCAGTTGAAAGATTGTTCATGTCCCCACCGAAAAGGAAGAGTGCAGAATATCGACATCGAACACAAGTTCGAGGATCAGAAACTGAGCAGTCCAGTCGTGTTGGAGGGAGATCTATCAAGCTACAGCTAAGAAGGGGAAGATCAACTATGACCATGCTTGTGTTGTTGTTGACATTCATTTTGTTGACAATAGCAGAACAGTTTGCGACTATGCCAGGTAATGGGTGAACACTAAATGCATACAAGAAGAACTGGGCATCTTATATTTATATGGTGCAAACCCAGAGGGGCCTTTCCAGCTGTAATATTTCCAGTAAAAGGCTATCTCAAAAGAAACGGAATTTCCTTACAGATAGTGTTTTTTAGTTACAAGTTTATTTGTGAATATACACAAATAGGAAAATGAAAATAACTTGGCACTTAACCAATTGTATTGGAATTTTGCAAAATTGCATTTACGTAAATAAATAGTTATATTTAAATTTCTAGAAATATCAGCGTGACATTGACAATCATCAATTTTTCGTCGGAAAACCACAAATAACACAGACAAATATCACAGACTAAGAGCTACTTCTCAATTTTACTAGCTACTGTTTTATCCTGAAATAAAAACCAAGCGGTTTTGTTTATGAATCCAACCACAAGTAAATTTTTCAGGGTAAATATATCAATACAGAAAAAAAATTATTTGTTGATATTTTTGGTGACTAAAATTTTTCCAAAAACTTGGAGAGTATTTTACATAATAAACTCTTCACCCTCCGGTTTTTCATATTAGGTTACCAATACTCTAGACATTTTTCCTACTGTCAGTCAATTTGTAACTGTATATTTTTTGCGAAAACGATATTTGTAAAAACCCCATCATGAAGTACTTAACTGAGCTGATATTAATGCATTGTTTATTTAAATATGTGTATATTAACCGATAAATATAATATTTTATTACCAATCGTGCATTTAATTACACATTGTTTCATACTAACTCACATTTTATGCAAACATAAATTTGGCTTGAAGAATTAGTTATTATAGTTTACTCAAATCATTAAAGACACTCTGACCTTTAAATTTTAAATTCAATTCATAATTTTTCAGACTCAACAATGTTATAATAAAATGCAATCCTTAAAAAACAAAGTCCAGAAACGTTTTCTTCCTCACAGTAAAAAAACGGCCCAGCAGATTTAACCGCCATGACCCCAATACATTTTTACAAAGTTAGTACACCGATTTCCTCTTTGTAATCACTCTACTCTTATCAACAAATGCACCCGACACTTCAACCAAATTCCCAAGCTTCTCATCCTCCACGTCTTGAAATACAAGTGGGGGGAGACATGACGAAAAATTAAATACAACCGCAACCATTCCTGATTCCATTTTCACATCTGTACTTTAAAAAATGATGCCAGCCAACCCCAAGAATATAATCATAAGACCGAGATGATGGATGGCAATTACAATCTAGCCGTATATTTGGTTAATGGGAATATTAAACAGTCGCCGAGTCCTATATATAAGAATCACCCCTCCCGTACAGTGGTAGGATAGATTGCCACCAACATGCATTTTTAAATTTTGGAATATCTGTTTGAGGTAAAGGATTGAGCTGAAAGTTTGCACGAAGTTAGTATGCTACTTATCCTAACTTTTATACATATACAGAATTTAAACGCCATAAAAATATTGCACTAGATTGCCAAAACGTCTTTTGATGCCCATAAAACACGATTTTGTTCCCGAAAATGTTCTTGGCAAAGACCTCATGAAGCCAGTACTGATTTTCGATAAATCGCAAAATTTTATTAAAACAAATATTGTTTCCTAACAGAACTGAATTTCAAAAATCTAAACAATCTAAAAAGCTTGCATATGTAATCGAAAAAACTTCGTGTAACTGTACAAATCAAAAATGTCGAAATTGAAATTTTTTTAAAGTTTCAGTTTTCATCTTGGTATGGGAGTAAAATGACACTCTCAAAACAGGCCGAACACTAAACATTAAGCAATGGCTTTTTAAAATAATGGTTAATTAGCAGCTTTAGTCAGATTGTCTAAACATGCTAATTTTGTGGTTATTAAATTTTATCAATAATTAATGATTAAATAAGTGACACCCTAAAAGGACTAACAACCATTTTTATTGATAACCTATCAAAATATTGTTTAATTATCAACTTTGCAAATTTTGAGAAATTTATCCTCCTCTTACTACCTATATTACTGTTACTACCTACTGTTTTATAATTTAGTTGTGCAATTTAGTCAGTTTGTAAGGCAAACCCCGACCTTCCATCCTTCATTTCATTATTTGAACAGGTACTGTCTAAATTATTTGGGATCAATCGGATTTTCAAAATGGCAGTTAAACATATTTCAAAAATGTTTATTTGCTTGTGTAATGTTAGGAATGTTGCTTGTGAATGAATCTTGCATTAATTTAACTGACATTTGCCTAAAACTTCGCAAAGATTTGTTTACGTTTTGTGTCTTCTATGCATTGTACACAAAGTATATGTATAATTACACATTGTTTTCAAACGATAGTAACTTTGATTGGCTAGGTACTTTATACGACAAAATAGGTATTACTAAACATTACATAAGAAATTGGTATTAAGATGAATGACAGACGTATGTCTGTCTGTGTGTTTACAATAAGCATTGCTTCGTTGAATTATATCTGTGTAGTTACATTCTTAAAAACGAATTTACTGGAACATATCATACATTCTTGTTCACATTGCATCTAAATCATGCAAATTTACAAAGGATCTCCGATTTCCGAGCAGCTCCGAGCTGTTTGATGCTATCTAAAAAATGAGTACAAAGACGGCTTCCTTTCCAACTCGTGGAAAACAGCTGAAAACTTTTCTTTCCATGTTAAAGTCTTAGGACTTCTCATACTAAACAATACACAACACTGTCTTGTCATGTCACCATATCATTGGCAGATAAACAAAGCAAGCCAGGATATTTTTTTTGAAGATTTATTACAAGTTTAAAAATATTTTGGGAAACCCCTTTTGTATTTTAACAATTGAGTTTTTCCACATATCTAAGAGATATGCTGGGAGAAAGTCAAAGTGAAAGTTTTTATCGAGGTAAATGCCGGATAGTTGGTTGGATAGATTTGGCAAGTTAAAATAAATCTTATTAAAATAAAAACTATTAAGTCTAAAGGCTTTCCAAAATTAGGACTTAATCGCAAGTTTTTTTTAATTTCTCGTTTAGATTTTCTCTTCCCTGACTGTAGTCCTAGCAATATTCATTTTAGTTGTAGTCCTAATAATCGGAAATGAAACGGAGAAGTTCACCCAAGGATGTAAGTTCTTCCATCGCCATTTAAATACCCATAAAATTACTTTTTATTCATGTGTATTTTCATTACAGTGGGAAAGGATGCAGGCATTGCCGGCTGTCTAATCCGAATATCAATGGAAATCACTAGTATATTTTTAGCATCAAAACTACTTCAATCATCTCTTCCATCTGCACCACAGCAGAGTCCTGAGCGAGCACTAAAATGGTGTCAAATATGGCTAATTTCTTGCTCCATTTGGGTTATCCTAATATTTGCAGGAATTATTATCAAGTTGGCGGATCCAGGAAACAAACATGAATATTTCTACATAGAAATTATCATTCTAGTCCTAATTATCTTAATTAGATTAGGGGCAATATACATTGTAGTTAAGTACGTGAAGGAACTTAAGGTTTGTTGTCAACAACTACCTGATTTAATATATGAATGTACCTAAAATTTGAGAGATTCAACCGAAAATATCACGAATTATGCAAACCGATCAGTTTTTCATTAAAAATACCAATTTAATATGACAATAATAGTTAATCCGTAATAAAATAATAAATTTTCTGTATATGTAATTCAGGTGGGCCACACGTGAAAGCACAGGTGAAATCCGTTGTAGTTGCTTTCACTTTGCATATTAAAGCATATACATGTTTTTGTGCTCATTTTTGTATAATATGATGGTCAACCCATAAAGCATCCATAAAATATCAAAGGTGACATAGGTATATAGGCTAAGTGCGTATTACTGTTGCACACAAACAAACATGCTTACACTGTATATGTAGTAAAGACACGGAAGCACGCAATAAGCATCAGGTGAAACTTTCTCAGAGCTACTTCCACAACCATTACCATTTTACACACCGAATACCTCCGAGCTTTCCTTCTTCAGGGAAAAGAACAACAACTCTTGGCGTGTGTTCTATAGCATAGCACAGCCAAGAACTCCGTCGAAATGAAAACAGCTGAATTTGTGTAGCTTTCCCTGTAACAAAACTGCTTAAAATAACACAACGCAGCTTATTTTGCAAGCACTGATTACTTTTTGTATTTCAACCCGTCCTTCACGTGAATGGCAATCTTGTTTACACAAAATTGAGTGAATGTTACTGGAAATTGGTAGATTTAATTTAGTTTGTGTAATTTTGTGAGAAACATTAAAAAAGCAAGAAATAAAAATGCCAGGAAGAAATCAAAATGATAAGAGCTACCAAGGGAGAAGCAGGATTGTGGCGTGCATTGATCTCGTAAGTAAAAACTAAAAAAAAGTAATTAAATATTTAAAAATTGCAAAATATCAAATTATTCTTTTTAGGTGTGTTCCCTAATCACGCTACTAATAGCAATATGTATGCTCGTCATCGTTTTAAAAACTGCTAACCAGGAGTATAAGCATGGATGTAAGTGTAATTTATAATTAAATTTTAAACAAAAACAAAACCTTCTCGGGCCTCCGTTTAGTACCAAAAGTGTATACTAATTTAAGGCCCGGGAAGCAAATTCATCTGTAATAAAATATTTGGCGGAGAAATACCATTTTTATAAGTTTACAATGAATATTTTAATAATTAAGGGCGGCAAGATGCAGTTTGGGGAATTCGGGTTGTAATGGAGCTCATCAGCATTCCTCTCGCCGCCATGCTTCTCAAAAGCACAAGCCAATCTTCCAAACAACAAAATCCCAAAGGATCAGCGTACTGGTGCAATGTCTGGCTAATTAGTTGTGTCATCTGGATTCTCCTGATAATCACTGGGATTATTGTGAAACTTGTGGAAAGCGAAGGCAAAGGGGAATCTTTGTACATTGAAATATTAATTCTGGTCATGATCATTGTCCTCCGTTTGGGAGCAATTAATATTGTGATTTTTTACACGAGGGAGCTCAAAATGTACTCTCACCAGCAGCTTCACGCTTTAACAGCTTAAACTAAATTACGAATGGACTACAACAAAAATTTACACGCTTTGGAATAAATAACTAGTAATAAAATATATGCAATAGTACAAAAATGTCAGTTTTTCTTGTCTGACCTGTTGTCAAATATTGTTGGAAAGCTGTCTTTCACAATTTCTAGTGTAATTTTAAAATATGTGTAGTTTTGTAAAGGAAAAGTGTTCAGGTTCATAATACTACTGTGTGTTTTGCCTGTGATTGTGAAAAAAAATGTTCCATGATGCTTACGCTAATTTTATATATGATATTACTAGTTTTAAGCTTGCAAAAATATTTATACAAACATATGGATTATAACAAAAAATAATGATTGTGTAATCATGCATATTTAGCGAAAATCGTAAAATTTAGTAAAAATAGGAATTTAGATTTAAAAATGTGGTTAAATATTTAATAATAATTATATTAGTAAATATATTACAAAATATTAGTGATTTGTATTAGTAAAATGTTGTTTCTAAATAAAAATGTAATAAATAGTAAACATTATTAAACAATGCTTATTATTATGGAATAATAGAATACATCACGCCGGGATCCGTACGTCATATGAATTAATTACTGGAATTCGAGGGAAATGAATCAAATTAGTAAGCCCACGCTGTGCTTTTCCCAAACAAGCTACATGGATATTATATTGATTTACAGGTCAAATGTAACCTGATCTGAATCATAATGAGATTACATCTGGAAGTAAACATGTTATTCTCTTCTGGTGGTTGTGTGGCCAGAGGCTGAGCATAATAGAAAAGGAAAGCCATATGTATCAAACTACATCCGCTTCTCCGTTGACACACATAATTTTGTGTGGTAGTTGCATAACGGAATTTTCAATGGGATCCCCGAGGTGCACCGAGTATCTATGGTATACTCACAAAAAAAACAAAAGAAAAGCTAGCCTTCTTTCCACAGACCGCTTTTGTCATTTGTACAGGACGGAAGCATAAGAAATACTACTGTCGCTTGTCCTTCTACGCCCAAACGAGTGAGACGGAGAAAGTAAAGGAGAAAGCTGCTGTGTTTACAGTATAAGTTTATGTAAAAAAGAGCTTTTTATGCTTTACCCTGTAAAGTTTTTTAATTAGTTTATAAAATGGGGGATGACGTGCAAAATCTGGAGAAAGCCATTATAACGGATGGAGAAAGTGACCGGGAGTATTGCTACAGGAGAAAGTGTAGAATAGTTGCGTGGGTGGATTTGGTAAGATTGTTATTGGTATTTTTTAACGATTTTTTGCACCGTAAATTAAACTAAATTAACTCACTTTGTATTTATGTAGATTTTGTCTACACTCTGCTTTATCCTTGCTGTAGGCAATGTGATCTGCACTCTGAAAACAAAATCGTTTGCAGAGTTTATTGACGGATGTAATATAAATTTTGCTGATTAATTAATTAAATTGAATTTTGATTGTTTTACAATTCATTCATACATTTGTTTAATGTAGATCAACAAGATGCAGTATGGTCGGTACGAATAACAATGGAAATCATTTGTGTAGCCCTGGCCGCCAAGCTACTTTACTTCACTCGCATATCCGATTCTCAAAAGGAGCCCGAGAAAGCGGCAAAGTGGTGCTTAATCTGGTTAATCAACTGTGGCATTTGGATAGCATTCCTGGTGATTGCCATTCCAATGAAGATGCTCGAAGACAACAGCCAGTCTGAGAGTTACCTGGTGATAGGGGCTGTAGTAGCTTTTAGCACGATAGTTGTTGTGAGACTGGGAGCAGTGTACATTGTAGGCAACTACTGGATGGAGCTCAAGAGATGCTCTCAGCAGCAACAGGAAGGAAGCACGAGCTTAGTGTAAAAAATTGAAATGTATTTTGTACAGAGTTATATATGACAATACAAATAAAATATTAATCAATCATGTCGGATGAAAAGGTTGTTAAAAATGAAAAATCACTTTAAATTGAATAAAAAAATAAGCTTACATAAAAAATACTTAGGATTTAGGATGGGATTTATATGGAGATTTATAAAAACTTTCACCGGGGCATTCCCAGAAGAGCATCTTGCCGACTTTCTCCGAGTAAATACTTTCACTCATTCTTTTCCACATATGCTTTCTCTTATGTGATATTTTTTACACACTTTCACTATCTAAAAGGAAGGCAGAGGAAGTAATGACAATATAAAATTTTTATTGGTATTGAAATTTATTGTCAATTAAAGTGGTTAATGGGGCTGCATATAAATTGGTAGATAAATAAGACTGCAAGAAGTTAGAATAGTGTGAAGGAGTATATTTTGGACTTTCTCCAAATAAAGGATTTAGAGTTATTTTTAGAATAGTGTTTACTCCCTGGTCTGATGCATATATATTCCGCACGTAGACAACCTGCTGATGGAGCTGGACAAACGGGCTCACAAGTGCCCAGCGGTGGTGGTGGTGGTGGTCCGAGAAGAAATGATAAAAGCTATCAAAGTAAAAGCCAAATTGTTGCGTGTGTTGATCTGGTATGTCATTTGATTTTAATATTTTTTTAATTAAAACGGAAAAATTATTTAAACAATTGGATTTTTTCAGGTGCTGTCTTTCCTGACCTTGTTCGTAGCTTTGTTTATGCTAATCAAAGTTGTAAAAATAGGAAACTTCCCGGGCCTCCCTGCTATGTATAGTAAGTACATAAATAAGGAGGGAGAAGAAGGTTTTAAAAGTATTTTTGGTATTTAAATAGTAATTTTTGTGGTTAAGGTCGGCCGGACACAGTTTGGGGAACGCTGGTTGTAATGGAGCTCATTAGCATAGTTCTCGCAGCCATGCTTCTCAAAAGCACAAGCCAATCTTCCAAGCAACAAAATCCCAAGGGGT
>JAHZNG010000420.1:0-23236 GCA_027744375.1 Orchesellides sinensis
TGTGCTATTCCATTTAGTATGGTCCTGAAGAATGTCCAAACAAACTTTTCCACTTGAATAAACGTTTGGATGGAACATTTTGGAAATGAACCGTGCTTTTGGAGCTGTACTGGGATAGTTTTCTGGAAACTGAAGCTCCAAAGTAAAAATACCACCTTCGAACGGAGTTTCGACTGGCCCAGTTATTATAGCTGTCCACTTGTAAATACAATCGTCATTTTCAAGACATGCAGTTACCCCTGGAGCGGGGTCTAGCGTCACCTCACTTAGATCCTGCTGAATGCGCCGTTTGGCCATTTTTCTAAAGGAAACGAATTTCGTAAATAATTTAGTAAAGTATATGTAAGAGTTGTAACATTAAAAATGTCAGAACGTTTTAAAAATCTCAAATTTTTAGTAATACCTGTAAAACTTTCAAAACAAAAAGATGGGTTATTATGTTTGGTTGCTCGATCGTTCGCTTAAGTGATTGTAACGTACTAAACTGAAACGAAACTGAATTTTGCAATGACTGCTTATTTGAAGAACATAATTACTATAGATTTGTTTAACAATTTTCCCCCTGCTTTCATTTGTCTGCTTCTTAAACGGTTTGAAGCTTGTGAGCTATTAAGTGCTTTTACATAAGGTGGTAAGGAGAAAGATGATTTTTGGATAAGCTGTAATGGATAAGTTCTAATATAAATAGATAGCACTTAATTTTATCAAATGTTTGCAGTTCATTGGACACAGAGCCAGTAAATGCGCACATAAAATCCCTATAAAATACCAAATCAGAAGCCAACTGTAAAATTCATTATTATTTTTTAGCATTTCATAAGTTCAAAGTAAGTAGCAGAATGCGAAATGATAAAATAATTTATTTACAAGGGACATATGCATTGGTTGTTGAAATATTTGCTTTGTCTCAGGTAAACACGGACTTCCGTATATGCATTTGTCTCATACCTAGAATTAACTCCGCAAATGTTACTTTCATGGTTGATTGGCAAACTACTGCTGAACTGAATGTGGAGTCACAAGACATTTTACGATTGAGATTCCGAGCGTAACAGTACAAGCATTTTACCAGTGAGGTTTGCAAACAAATAAAATTTGCATTTTCCATTCTCGAAATAAATCTCCTATAATATTAACCTATATAAATCCGACCTACGTATTTTTTGTGAACTTACTTTATATCCTCATTTACTTTTAGTTTCTCCTTTAACAACGTTCCAATATAACGAATAGTAGTCGTCAACTGCAAAAATGTCCGACTTTGGCAAGGAATGGTTCGAATTGAAAATAATGGGTATGGACTCCAAGAATAAGACTATAAATTGCCAGGACACCTGGACTTTGGGGGACCTTAAGAAGGCATATGCTCTATACGTTGGACGACAACACTGAGAGCATTATTTTACACCATAAAGGAAAACCACTGAAGGATCCAAAAGTCAAGTTGACCAGCATTAAAAATTTGAAGCCAGGTATAATATCTGGATAGATTTTTTCACTACTTTATGACTTAATTGAATGGAACCCGTTTTAATTTAAATTTTTTATTAGGTGATATCATTCAGTCATGTTTTAAAACTGTTGGAGGAAAACGGGGAGTGTCCAGAATGCCATTAAATTTATAAAAGTTGGTTACATCAACATTAGAAGACTGCTCCTACTATAAAAATTTTGCGACATTGTTATCATGTAGGATTACAGTTTAAAATAAAATCATTTGCTATAAGGGTTTATTTATAATAGAAGATCTGTCCAGTCCGTCATCCCGATTTTGCACCTATGACTTAAACTAAATAAATTCAATTAATTCACATAAAGTATATTAACTTTCATGAGCTTTAGCGTTATATGGAAGTTAATGTTTCGAGTTTGGTGTCTAACTGTCTGTCTGTCCGTGGACACTTTCATTAGTTTTCGACTAGGCCAATTTACTTCAAACTTTATTAGTTGTAGAATATACATTATTAGTTGTATTGCCATTTTTGAAATGGATGTCATATATTGTCTATACTGGTTACAGAATAGCTTACTTCCAACTATGACTATATTGCTAGATGTAAAGGTTTGCTTAATGCTTAAATAAATTGCAATAAATAACAATACTGTATCCTAGATCAGCCTTTTGTTGTTCGGAGTTGTAGTACAAGTGCATTTATTGTATGTAAAAATTGTGTATATTAGCTGTCATGTCAGTCAACTCAAAAAGCAAATACAAACAGAGTTCTTATCAGACATAACTTATGGAGTTATCAAAATAAATTCATTTTGCTATTTTTGCCAAAATGCTTTGAATGACTGTTTCCTTACTTTCCTCTTATCCTTATCTAGATTACTTAAACGCTATATGGGCACAAACTGATGTTCAACGAACCCAATATAATATATATATCTATCTCACTAAACCAACTAAACCGCGAGCTCACTTTATTTCTTTGCATTTCACCAGACAGAAACAAATTCAGCCTTTGTTTTGCAGTTTTAAAACAATATTCATAAATAAGTAAAATCTTGCACTGTTCCGGATTATTCAACCTCCAAAATGTTTCAAACCTGTCTTTCCGCCATCATAGCAGGGATAAACGACAACTTAGTTTTAACCTATCCGGAGATACCAACTTATGCAACTAATATTAGTTCCGAATTCGGTATGGCATTTAAAATAAAAATTTCAATTTTACAGTAAAGCTTTGTCAAACTTATTGTTAAACAATTTTTTTGTAACGCAGATGCATTTTCGGGGGGAACCTCAAGGAAACGCAAAGGTTGTAAAATGTTCATGCTAACTTTCTCAAACTATATTTTTATTAGACTCTTTGTATTTAAATTTTTCAGGTAGAAACAACAACGAAATAGGGATCCAGGGTAGAAATAATTCGTGCTACATGGATTCAACTTTGATGGGCATGTTTCTTTTTGATGACTCATTCATGGCCAGCGTATATTTTAATTCTGAGAATGTATCACAGGTGGGATTTGCAAAACAAGTTCGTAAGGCTCTTCTTTCCAAAGTACTTGAGCCATTATACCGTCAAAAATGTCTGAAGCTAGAAACTGGCGGAGTATCCACTCTCCGAAGATTGATGGCACGTCATAACCAGGGTTTTCTAAGTAGTCAAATGGGTTTGTAAAAATAATAGCTTCAATGTACCAGTACCTTGTAATGAGTTCGCCATTTGTATTTGTTCGTTCATTTTGATCCTGTAATTTGTAGATCCTGAAGACTTTATTGAATCGCTTTTTGGAGAAATTTTATGTTCTAAACCATTCTATAGGATTGATGGCGATGGAGGATATGTTTTTCAGTTGTACGCTGTAAGCGAGAGTTCATTTAAGGAAACAAACGTTCAAAATCTACTTACTGCTAACTTCAGTCAGAATCAAACCTGGTTAGATACAATTCCATCACCTGGGTTTATTCTTAAGCTTCCAGTGTCTGATGGACTTTCAATGTATAAATATGTACTGCCAAATATAAGTATTTCATTGGGAGGCTTAGTAAACAATGGAATTATGGGTTATCATTCATAATAATAATATTACTGCTTTAAAACTGGTTATTTGCCTGGTTGTACATATATACGGGGCATTTTTTGTGTTATGTAGAAGATAAAAAGGAAACTAAAATGAAGAATGAGCTACTTGCTTTATCTGCAGTTATCTGCTACAGACATGGGCATTTCACAGTATTTGTGCGGCAAGGAAAGGAAATAAATTCGGATTGGATATATGTGGACTCTTTCCAGTTTCCAAAAGTATAACTGTTTTTTTTAAAGAATTCTGTCCCAAATTGAAAACTATTGTTTTAACCAAATCATGTATAACTTTAAGGTAAACATAATTTCTGGCTTAAGTACCATTCTAAAAGGATTAGAAGATGTGGAGCGACTGAAGGATGCCAAGGTGTCGCAAGGCAATTACGTCACATTTCTTATGCAACACGCTTACATGTGCATCTATCTTCCATATGAAACTGATGAGGGGGGAGTGCAACATGTTGACTCTATTTTACCGATTTCGATCCCTACTAAATCGGAAGGTAAGCGTTTTATTCATTGTAAGTAATAATGAAAGAGGCGTTGTCGAATAATTTATTTGTTATGCATTTTACGTAGTGGAAATTATAGGAGCATCTCGAAAGAAACGGAAAGGTTGCTAAAAAATAAGAATCTGCTTCTAAAAGTTATGCTAAAATTCAATTGGTTACAGTTTTATATTATATTAAAGTATCAAGCACAGTGGAAAGGAGTAACGAAATGGGAATTGAAGCCAGCAGTAGTTCCTGCTGTATGGAATCATTGTTGATGGGCATGTTCCTGTTTGATGACTCGTTTATGGCATGCGTAAATGCCGATCTGGGGACCAAGTCGGTTGAAGGACTAGCAACGGAAGTTATATTCATTGTAAGTAATAATGAAAGAGGCGTTGTCGAATAATTTATTTGTTATGCATTTTACGTAGTGGAACTTATAGGAGCATCTCGAAAGAAACGGAAAGGTTGCTAAAAAATTAAGAATCTGCTTCTAAAAGTTATACTAAAATTCAATTGGTTACAGTTTTATATTATATTAAAGTATCAAGCACAGCGGAAAGCAGTAACGAAATGGGAATTGAAGCCAGCAGTAGTTCCTGCTATATGGAATCATTGTTGATGGGCATGTTCCTGTTTGATGACTCGTTTATGGCATGCGTAAATGCCGATCTGGGGACCAAGTCGGTTGAAGGACTAGCAACGGAAGTTCAAAACATCCTTAGGTATAAAGTGCTCAAACCATTGTATCAACAAGGCTACCTCAAATTGGAAGATAGAGGGATACCTCGGTTTCGATTATTAATGGCAATGGCACAACGTCAACAAGGCATCCTTAATAGATGAAATGGGTAATCTATTAGCACTAATTGTTTTTTTTTAGGTATTTTATGTAAACGTATATTTTAAACATAGGAAATGTTTTGATGCTTAGATCCTGGAGAACTTGTGGAGTCACTGTTTAGAGACATTTTAAGTTCAAAACCTTTTTATACCATGAACGGCAAGCAAGGATATGTACTTCGGTTGCCAGTTCTATCCTCAAGTTTAATAAATGGAACAAGCCTTCAAGATTTGCTCATTTCTTACTCCAACCAGACCAATATGCGTTTGGATGACATTCCAACACCTGGATTTATTCTAAAGCTACCATTTAAAGATGGCAAACCACTTCTGCTAACTGTCGTGCCAAATCTTCACATTTCATTACGTGGCCTAGTGAGCAAAGAATGTGAAAGTTAGTCTATTATCAATCCTATTTTATAAAAGAATTGCGTAATTTCCTTAATGTATTAATGTATTGCTCTTTATTGATGTATTGATATACATCATACAGAAAAATATAAAGAAGGGGATGTTTTAAAATTTGCCTTGTCAGCAGTCATCTGCTTGCGGAAAGCTAAATACACCGTATTCGTTAAGAAAGGAAAAGGAGTTAACTCAAAATGGATACATTTAGACGCGCAGGAATTCCCACAGGTGATTAAATTAATTACCAAATCTCATTAGGTTTTATTATATGAAGCTGTACAATATTCCTGTGTCTAATATGAATTTTAGGCAAACATCGTACCAAACTTCAGTTCAATTATAGGAGAGTTTGAAACTGGGGAACAGCCAAGTCCCGCCCAAATGCCAGACGACGAGTACATCAAACTTGTTATGAAATATGGCTACATGTACATATACCTTCCCAATGAAGCATCACAAAATGTTTCGATGCCTCAAGAGAACTTACCCGTTAAAGGTGAAATGTCTTTAAGCCTCAAAAATGTGAATTTTCATTTATAAGTTCAAAGAACCATTTAAAGCACCATTTATATATGAAATTCTAGTTAATGATACTAAAAGATCTATCCGGTATGTATTTGACAGGAAATTAAAAGGTTTTTAACCTCTTTAACGTAATTTATTATGAAATTCATCTAGGTTTCAGTTAGAAACTTTATGTGGTTCGTTTTGTATCAATTTCAGTAGGACACAACGGCCAAGTAGGAATTCAAGGTAGCAATAATTCTTGCTACATAGACTCAACGCTGATGGGCATGTTCCTGTTTGATGACTCGTTTATGGAATGTGTAATAGACTTTCCAAAGAAGACTCCACCGAAAGAACTTTTTAGTAAAGTACATAACACTCTTATGTACGAAGTACTTAAGCCATTGTACCAACAAGGTTATTTGATGTTGACAAACGGAGGAATAACTAAGTTGAGACAATTAATGGCAAACCATAAATTGGGCTTTCTAAATAACCAAATGGGTAATTACACAGATCATGAACAAAAAAGTAAATATAAATAGTAGAATGAAATAACCTTCTGTGCTATCTTAATTTTAGATCCGGAGGATTTTGTGGACTCACTTTTTGGGGAAATTTTATCATCAAACCCATTCTATACAATTGATGGCGTGGGAGGATATGTTTTTCAGTTGTATGCTATGTTGAAACGTACAGTGACAAAAACAAGCGTTCAAGATTTACTCATTTCCAATTTCAAATTTAATGGATCGCGTTTGGATGATACTCCAAAACCTGGCTTTATTTTGAAGCTGCCTGTATCTGATGGTAAAGCAATGTATAAATATGTGTTGCCGAATCTTTTAATATCATTGGATGGTTTAATCGTAAAAAAATGTAAAGGTAAGCTGTAAATTTTGGTTTTACTAAACATCTAGTTAGCTGTAATAAATAGTTACTCTTCTGACACTGCCTGATTGTTCCAGTTGGCGAAGACATTTTCACGGGAATGGAGCAAAATCAGGTTACTTTTGCCTTGTCGGCAGTGATCTGCCTACGAAATGCGCATTTCACGGTTTTTGCACGGAGGGGGAAAGATGTTGATTCAGAGTGGATGTATCTAGACTCAATGCAGTATCCAACGGTAATATTCTACTCAAAGAAAAAATAGTTAAAATAACAAATCTGAATCCTTATTTTTTACTTTCAGATAACCATCATTTCTGATCTTAGTTCATCCTTGAAGGGGTTAGAAGATGTAAAACGAATGAGGCACGCTAAGGTGCCCAACAAAAATCACGTAATGTTTCTTCTGAAGTATGCTTACATGTGCATTTATCTTCCGCATCGAACTGACAATTGTTCAGTATATCAGCATGAATGCACCAAATCTCGGGGTAAGATTTCCACCCAATCTGAGAGTAATGTTTGTGATGTTATTCAATGATTACAACAAAGTATGTGGTCAACCAGTTACAATATTCTAATATTTCTGTAGGAGACATAGATGTCGGTGAATATTCTGGGAGATCGTCTACAAAAAAACGGAAAGGTTTAAATAACCTAATATGCATGCGTGTGTAATTATTTATTAACAAAACTTACTGCAAATCAGAAATACCTTGTAGCAAATTTATACTTTAAAACATATCAATAAAACTGGTTTATTCCTGAATATTTTCTAAAATCCACAAAAGGTATTTTGATACTCTTGTAAAAACACTGGAGGGTAATGAGCGACCCTCATTCTCTTCATCCACATTTTGGCACACATTCCCAGTCGGACCATGGGATAATAACCCAAGCATAAAAAACTTTGGCTCAACAAAGCCAGCAATTCTAGACGGCACCTTGATTGGATACATCAAAGGTCCTCCAGAGTCTGAGGCGCAGGAGTTTCTCTTATCTTTACCTCCACCACATAGCTAGAAATTATTATGAATAAAGTCAAGATTATATCGGGGCTTTAAACTAAAAGGAAATAAATTGTGTGAATATGATTATAAAAAGTAAAGCAAAATCTATTTTACCTGAGTCCTGGAATTCAAAACTGACAAGTTGGGATAATCCTGAAGGCATTGATTATGTGGAGTCATCTCAACAATGCCCTCTTGAAGAACGGCACTATCAGAACCACTTGAGTACACTCCGTCCCAAGAATGATGACCCCATCCAGCAACCCATGCCGATTTCCCTTCCAATGCATGTACATTACTCACATCTAATCTATCCTCAATCCCATACTCCTTCATAAAAGGAAGGCAGANTTTCCCTTCCAATGCATGTACATTACTCACATCTAATCTATCCTCAATCCCATACTCCTTCATAAAAGGAAGGCAGACTGACTTGATAAAAGTTGTATTCAGCGCAATTTCCCTGTCCACCCTGATAAGGGCAATGTCATTCGCACCAGATGAGGGACTATAGTCCTTATGCAATGTAAACTTCTCAATTCGAAAGTCTTCCCGTCTTGACTGAGGTAAAAATTCACTTCCTTGGTCAATCAAAGTATCCAAGTCGTACTCTCCCAGTCTTACAAATTTCCTGTATTAAACAGGAAGTCCAATCAGCTAAAGAAAATCTTTACCATTTAAATAAATCTTTTTATTTCATTCTTACGTACGGACTGGCTTGATTAAAGCAATGTGCTGCAGTAACAATATATCTGTTATTAATAATTGCTCCGGAGCACACATGGCCAAAATCATCCAGTGAGCCCCTTCCTGCTAAAGAGAATGTATTAATTTAAAAAACTTTAAATTCTTAATAAAAAATATTTATATGTAAATCATATGCAAAATTGTAATTACGTTTTGTTCCAATTAAGGCAATCCATGGGTAGGCGCCGTACGTGCCAATTAACGAGTCCAACTTGACTGCATTGCTACACTCGCCCAATTTTGGTATAAGACGGAAGTTAAGATGCTTGTTCAAATCTTTCGACTGTCCACCAGCGGCGTGCTCCTTATTTTTGCTGTAAATTGCCTTCCCACGCTCTCCAGGTGGCTCAGTAGGGAAGTGTAACGGCAAGTGATCAGATGAGGATGACGCTGACGCCACATGTCGCCTAATATTTCCTGATGATGATGACGATACTGGCACTCTAGACTTGTCACGGTTCTCATTGACAATCTTTACTGAATTCCTTGATGGATATGACGATGGGAATATTAGTGGGGCTGAGCCGCCTAATATTTCCTGATGATGATGACGATACTGGCACTCTAGACTTGTCACGGTTCTCATTGACAATCTTTACTGAATTCCTTGATGGATATGACGATGGGAATATTAGTGGGGCTGGGTTTGGGAATGCTAGTCGGTTGACAAACTCAGGTTCTTCGGTTGTTGATGAAATGATCTTGGAAAAGGGTCCCAGACGAACCTCAACCAGATCCTCCTCATCTTGCAATGATTGAAAACTATATAGGTCGTCGTTTGGACAGCATACCTATTATGGTCATATGAAAATGCATTAAAAATCAAAATACAAAAAAAAGTATATTTTTTTTAAAACAAATTTAAAATAAAGTTTACCCTTGGATTTGACCTATCAAAATAACAGGTGTATTTCACCAAGAGTCTCAAATTTTCCTTGACAAGCGGTCTGACTTTTAACCAGTTTGAAAATAACGTGCATTGATGGAGTGGCACACATGTGCCCAGTTTCCCATGAATTGAGAGACAGTCATTTGTATATTCTGGAATACAAAATTACGTAATTAAACCCTACACGAATAAGTATTTCTTAAATTACGACAGTTTTCTTACCACTGGAGCAAGCTTGAACTAGCTGAAGCACCAATAGTACAAAAAACACTTTAGAACCGCTTCGAATGAAACTACAATGCCAATAACTCCATCGGCTTTGCCCATTTCTCAAGTTTGTAATTCTCATGATTAAAAATCACTATTAAAGTGTTTATTATTAACGCTGTATAATCAGGTATCTTTTCGGTGAAGCTATGTCGAATATCACTGCGTAACAATCACTGGCACACATTTCGAAAGGCAACAATTAATCATAACGATTTAAAATCTCATCCATAAAAATCTCACTCTGGAAGCTGAAAACTTGAGAATGTTCTTGTCATCGTGCGTCAGTCACAAATAAATGAAATTGCATAATAAAAGTATAATCTTCACTTTAGTTGTCAAACAAATTTTTCCCAACAACCTATCCAAACTTGTAGTTTTAGTCTTCTGGAATTTTTAGTCTTGTGACGAGATTCAATATATTAATGACAGATACCTGCCAGGGGCAAACCCAGTCTTGCAAATATACACACTCAACAGAGAAGTTATCATCAATCCTGCTCTAATTTATACACACATGCGGTGGTGCTCTTGTCTTGATTGAAAACAAGACGATTTATCAAATTGCTATTCAGGGTGTGTATTTATGTTAAGATAAGCTTATACATATGGAAAGCCCAATAAACACGATCTTTACGAATCTATAAAAAACTAGACCACTTTTTCACAATTTATATATAAAATAATATCCCGTTGTCCACCACCTATCGTCAATCTCAACCTATGCAAAGGAAAATCCACCTGAGATTAAGCTCCGGGAATTGCATGTAAATTGACCACAATACGGATTCAGGATTTTGAGATGAACAATGCACCTCTAATTTACACCCAATTAACATCCACCAACTCTATCTTGTACAGACACTCACGTCTCCGGATACTTTTTGGAGTGGATGATCTGGGATGATGACGGTGTTGCAGGAAGAGAGAGATTTGTATGATGTGTATCATGTGTGCGTTTGAATAAGAATTGCTTAACTGGCATAATATCTTTAAAGGAAGGATTACAGAAATATTTCTTGTGGGCAAAAGAGATGGAAATGAATAGCCAGAAAGACTACCCAAAAAATTAGGCATGGTACCATGAACCATGAAACAAATTATAACAGAAAAGGGTATTATCTGTACATACATATGTACATAATATGAAATATATTCATCCTTAATTTGCTCAACCTGAAAAGACTCACGTCTCTTCTGTGTACACTTGCAAATATTTATATAAAAAATAGTTTGAGGAGAATAGAGTAGGAATATTCCATTAGAATATTTCTTTGCGTTTTCAACAAAAAAAAGTATGAATATGACAAAGATATATATACATAACCTAAACATTTGCATTTTATATTACGCATACAAAAGAGAATTTGAGATGAAGGGCGAGTTTTTTTATTCTTGTTTTATTTTAATAAAGGTTATTCTACAGAGATTTCGTCTGTTTCGTGATCTTCACTTGACGAGAAGATCATGCAGAGATTTTCATACAAAGGCACATACATACACACATGTGTGTGGAGGAGATAGATAGGGATCTACTACGTAAGTGTGTAATACATATACATCTTATGTGCGAATCAACTTTAGTTAACATCTTTTATTCATAAAATACCTACTCCGTCTATATTTTGCAAAAGCCATAAATTATACATGCATACATAAGTTTTTTACAGGTGTGCATGCTCTATAGAAAATTGTTTGTATACGTTAAATATAGATTCGCAGGTTGAGAAGATATGCATGCAAATTGCAAAAGATAATCGGGTAATTTCTGGCATGACTGACTGAATCGAACAAAAGCGGTTGAAAAGTTGAAAAAGTTTTTTAGATGTGAAGAAGCAGTCATCTTGTCACGATTTCTGTACATAAATGAGCATTATTAGCAGTAAGCCGTGGCTATTAAAATATACACTATTATGACACACGTCACACGTTTTATGGGCAGTTTTTATGCAAAAGTAGGATTTTATGAGGGATTTAGTATGCCGTGATTTAGGAAAATAATGCTAAATCTACAATTCGTGCTTTGATGCAAGTTTTTATAACAACCCGGCAAAAAATATGATGATCTTGCAAAAGTACAATTTTAAAGCTCATTAGACAGCATAAATTATAGTTTTGTAAACTTCCAACGCTATTTTAAGCCGTTTACGACGCATAATCCATGTGTGCTCTTTTTTTGATAAGTGGGAAAGATAAGTAAATATTTATGACAATCGGATGTCTTTAATTTAAAACGATGAGGGTTTGACATGTAACAAACACTTTAATTTACAAGTTCTTGTTTTCATGTATTCTTCCATTTGCATCTAATTATGATATGGACAAAACTGCGCGGTATGTATTTCACGGAGATCTTATCAATTTCCATGCCTGTCTTGATGTCCAAAAATATGTCTGATTGACCAATGTTGGAATACTTCTTCGATTACCCACTGCATATGCATACCCGTTTAGCACAGTTTATTTTGCAACCGCAATCCAATATATTTGCATATTTAATGTGGAATTGTACAAATTACAATGGCACGCTTAGAGAATATATTATATATGTTTGTGATAATCTCAATCACAAAAATATTTGTTTAAGACCACCAACCGGCCAATATTTTCTTACAAACAAATAATCTATACCGTATTGCTCATAACAGGTACTGTTTTTTAGCAGGCGGCAAGTGCGTCTAAATTCTCGCACTATGGTGTGGCCCTGGCATTCGTTTAATCGTAGAATGAACTTTTCATACTGTGAAATCTCACTCTGTATTTCCCAAGGTAGGGCTAATTCAGTGATGTATGATGACAGGAGAGGTACACATGTAATAGCATTGCAGAATAGCGGCACAGAATCTGTAGGTGTGAATGAAACTATCTGGATTTTAAGGTAATTCCTGACATCTGACAAGCTGTGAAATTCTCAGTAGCGCACAGCTTAGCAAATGTCTGCATGAATACTAAACCGTTAAAGCGGATGTTGGGAGCTGATTAATAAACACGTAAGAAGATTTTCAGGTACAATTTCCGGGAAAGCAAAATGAAGCTGTGGTTATCCCTGTAATTTATTTTTTAGTTGGAATTAAGAGGGCTAAAAGCATACAAATGATTCATACTACATGATCACATATACATATTATCTAATATCCAGTCAACGTAAGAGAGCACTTTAGTGTAAACCGATGGCTTTCCACTGGTGCCACACAATGCTGGGCCAAAGGAGATGATTCCCACTTGAAACATTTTCCCAGTTTCTTGATTGTCCGTTTCATTCTCGTCAGGTTCATAGTTGACCAACAATGGACCTCCGGAGTCCCCTATGCATGTATCAGTTCCAGTCTCACCTCCGGCACAGAGCTGCCTCTCGGAGATTTTCACTTGGCCACCGTATCTATGCTGACATTCGTTCCGGGAGAGGATGGGAAGGGTGGTGGATTGGAGTATGGATGAGGTGGGCGTCTTCTTTGTTCCTGAATCTAAATTTATCAATGAATTTAGTAAACCATGTGAGATTTTTATAAAAATGTCTTTATAACTTACTGGATTGCCGTCCCCATCCTGCAACAACTCCGGCTCCAACAACAGGTGGAGACTTCCTGTTATTCTTTCCTAAAGAGGTGGATGAGGATGACTCCAATGTTGGGAAGGATACGCCATACGCTCTTGTAAATGGAAGGCAGACTGGACGAATGTAGTCATTGTTCAGTTCTATTGGTTTGGCGGTACGGATTAGGGCAATGTCGTTACTTCGGTCACGGGAGCCATAAACGTATTTTTCGTGGACTATTGTCTCTTTGACTTCATAGCGTCGCTCATAAATGCACTCTTTTTGCATATTCTTTTGGCATCTTTCGGAAACGTCGGTTATGCCGACTTGGACAAACGCTCTAAAAAGGAAGAACGATGGAATTGTAAGAAATGAAATTTGTTTTATTGGGGAAATAATTAATTATATAAAATTACAGGGTATGGGATGAGTTTTCATTTGTGCGGATGCAATGAGCGGCTGTAAGAATGTAAAATTTATTAATGATTGTTCCCGAACAGTAATATTCCTCTTCATCCGTCTCCGTATCTGTCCAAAATGCAATAAAACCAAATTATTTAATTATTTTGAAGACATATATATAAGTATATTTAATTTTAAATTCAAGTTTAGCTTACCAATTCTATAGAGTAAAGCCATATAAGGGTGTTCTCCAGGTTCGGCTGACTTGCCACCAATAATTCGGGTTGAAATATCCATCCTTCCGCAATCATTCCAATCTTGGAATGAGGTGGCCAACTACTTCCCGTTTAGAGTATGTCATATCTATATTCATATTATCTAATCAGTTAAATAACAATTTACAAATCTCTTAAATAAATTTAATTTTAACTACCTTGAGATTCACGAGTATTTGAGCCGGCATAGTTAGCAGCTCCATTTTTCATCATGGGGTTTGACTGACTATTGCTATCGTCGGGAAAGCTAAATGAAAGCTTGGTAAATTCGTCATCTTCCGGCGGTGGAGGAATATAGATATCCTTATCTGCGCAGCATACCTAAAAAAATTGAAACTCCATTACTGAAGTATAAAGTTTCCAAATCTGAATCCAATGGCATTGATAAGAATGCTTAGCAAGCTTACTCTAGGCTTATCCTTGTTGAACCCACATGTTGTCAGCTTCCTCAGTAAACGAAAGTCTTCCAGAGTTTTGCTCTGATCTTTGGCAAATTCCAACAGGCGTGGGCAGAGCGGAAACTCTATGCATTTTCCTGGAGTTGGGTTTCGCCACTCATCAATGGATTCACATCTTCTGTGCCTTGCTTTTTAATACAGAAATAAAAACAACACTAAAGTAAAAAGCGGTGGTAGATAATTGAGTAATTATCTTTGAATTGTACTTACAGGTAGGTCCAGCGTCCGAAACGGCGAGAAAGAAACTGGATAATAATATCAATTGAATTTCAGCGAATTTCAGGAACATTTTGCAAATGTTTTTTCACTTTGTGTTCTTCTAATGTTATCAAGCATATCACAGTTGACAACGTCACAAAATAAAATCATTGCCTCTCCTCAGAGGAATTGGTAAAAGTATATTTTATTGACAGTTCTAAATCAGAAGAGCAAGCAATCCTTGATAAAAAAATTAGCTTCTTTTGCAGTCTCGCGCTCATCACCTCACTATTTACATTTTCTACGAAATGAAAACATAATCAAGAAGTGGTTCAGTAACAAGTAAACAGAAGCAGTAGTGCATGAATAATCAGTTAGCAAGAGATGTCTACATGATACAATATTCATTCATATTCAGATATTTCAATGAATTACGACGTCAGGTTATGAGCAGGGGAACAGGTACAGTGAGCAGAGATGGGTAGCTTCCATTTTGAAGTGGAAAATTATTCAGCATAACAGAAATACTTGGGATTATCCGGTTTTTCTTTACAAGTTGATTTAAAAATTCTTATGCATATTTAATTAGGATATAAACTTTTATAGAATATTTGACAAAAATGTAATTCAGTCTAGTCTCATACGGTAGATTTTTCCTGTAGGCATAATATGATGCTAGTGCCCAACTCTGCACTACGCATTGGATACCTTGATTTGGTTGGAGGACTGTGTAGGACGCGATAAACGTCATTGCAATGCGTTTCTTTAGGTAATTAAAAGAAGATCAAGTTTTTATTTGTATTCCAAATCCTACACCTTTAAAAACTCGTTCAACCATTCCTACTACAGATTTGGTCAATCCACTAATTTTATCGAGTCTGGGATATATAGTCATAATTGGGAATGCTATCATATGATTACATGTTTCATAAATGGTATTATAACAGCTGCCACTGGATTATGGACAAAAATGGAGCATATATTTAATCTTCCCTTCTAATTGGCACTTGAGCTATAAAGGGTTCATTAGGCTTGCAAAAATATTCAATTTATCCGACATTGTCATTCAAAACAAAAAATACAAAACTGGTTTTCCTTCTTTTCTCAGAAAAAATTAAATATGGATGGATTTTATCCAAGACTCATTGCAAAAAAAATGTACATTTGAATGTCTGACTTATGACGTTTGAGACTTGTTTTTTTAAAACTTATTTTATTAGTCAAATATTAAAAGTTATACAAAACAACCATCAAAATGACATAAACCTAGCTTAATCTGGTAATATGGTAATTTAATCCATAATAATATTTTTTGTTGTAAAAAATGGCACTTTTGTATGTATGCATTAAAATGTCACAAAATAATGTTATTCATTACAATAATAAATTCAAGGTTTCAGCTGGTCCAAAATCCATTTTCGGTACGCATACACATTAGAGTAGACGCCTGGAAGACCACCAACCCCGCAATGGGTTGGTCCAAAGGAAACGACACCAAATTGGAACGGCTTCACCTTTTTTATTTTTGCAGTGACAGGAACCTTCTGGTTGAGAAAGAGACCCCCGCCAGAGTCACCACCGCAGGAATCTTTGCCCCGCTCCCCTCCAGCACATAACTAACAAATTAAAGTACCAATTTAAATTCTAAAAGCGATAATAAATTGTAAATTTTAATCACAGAATACTCCTTCTGCACACCTGTTTCTCAGTAATAATGACTTTGCTAATATTCCTATAATTTTTCTGACACTGGTTTTGAGATAACACTGGAAGATTTACATATTGCAGACTTGGACTTCCCTCCGATGCAGCTAAAAATATCATTTTTAATTAAAATCCACTTCTTTTCTACCTGCAATTTAAAATATGCTGTAATAATCCTGATTAACTTACTCCACCGTGTTTTTCTATAAAAATAAATAAAAAATATTCAAAGTATTTAGTTTAGCGATGTAATTAATTTAAAGTGATTTAATTTTAACTATGGTGTATAATCCATTAGAACTCACCCCCATCCAGCAACTACAGCCTCTGCCTTTCCTGTATCAAAATACTTTGTCAAACTTATATCCAGATCCTCCTGCTTTAATCCATAATCCTCCACAAATGGAAGACAGACTGGACTAATAAACATATTTTCAGCGTATGGAATATCCTCCTTGACGCGGATCAAGCCGATATCGTTAGACTTGTCCTTTTTGCTGTAGTGTGGATGCGGAATTATGTCTTCGATTTCCAAATCAAGTGGAGTGGAGCATCCGTAATGCTCATCGCATGTTTTATCCTTCTCAGCCAAGCGGATTTCCCTCCTGAATAAACAAATTATAAATTACCAATAAATTTTAATTAATTAATTAAATCAACCAAATTAAATTGACTGATTTTTTCTTACGGCTCAAACTCGTCAAGGTTAATTTCTTGGGTACAATGAGCAGCCGTGAGAATATACCGCTTGTTGATAACCGTGCCACCACACAAATACTTAATAGCTTCATCTTCATGACTCCAATAGCCAATCCTTGCCATCCACGGGTAATCCAAAATGGATGCTTCCTTCCCTCCCAAAATCCTATCTGAATTAACAGTGTTTGAGCACTCCTGCAATGTTGGCATCAACCGGAAGTTTGCATGGATGTCATCATCTGTCACCTGCAACTTCGGAATTGACTCCTTATTTTCAGAAGAAGGAAGGCTATTAGCATCCTGTCCGAAAACTATTCTTTCTGAATTATCAACCGGAGGCACCTTTGTAGCGTTCCGCTTTGGCGGACCACGATTATAGTTATCCGTATCACTGACAATGTCTTCGATTGCGCAACAAATCTTTAAAAATAATAAAAAATAGTAAAACTCTTAAAACACATCCAAAATCGATTTTAAAACGTTATTTAAACCATTTTTACCGTTGGGTTGTTATTATCCGGCTTGCAAGTGAGTTTCTGAAGAAGTCTAATTTCCGCCACGGTTTTATAAGGACTTTTGAGGATGCTTAAAAGTGTGGGACATTCATCAAAAGACACACATTTCCCAGGACTTTCCTCTGCACTACCTTGCATATAGCTGGCATTGCAATCCTCTACAGATAAGAACAAATATTAGTTCGAACGCTTATCATTTTAAGATACTCTTATCAAATCAACACTAAACCATACCAAAAGCACTGCAACAGGCTATCCCAAACGCCAACGTGAAGATGACAGCCTTGACCACTGTCAATAACTTTTCCATTTTAATTTACACTTGACAATTTGACAAGTTTTTTTTGCTCTTGTTTCTAATTTAAAATTTATTTTCACTCGTTAAAAACCCCAGTTTAGCCTACACACTACCACACCATCATCAGAGAAATTGTGTGGAATTGTTGCTGTTGTTGCTGGTTAGGGATCTTTGCACGCATGGTTATGTTATATCAACATGATACTATATATATGGGCAGATTTGAAGATGAAGAAAGGCTGAGGATCAAAGAACAAATCATGTAGGCATTATAGCCAGAAGACGAGACATAGTGTGTTCCTCATCTCGAAGCTTATCCCTCAACAACTTGATCAACTTGTTCGCATATAAATTACTATTTCCAAGAAATAATTTGTCCTACAAATATTTACAGAATAGATGGATGAGCAAACAAAAGCAGTTTACATGTATAACAGATCTATGCATGTATACGGAACAAAAGTTAATATGTATATATGTAGCATGTTCATTATTTGCAATGAAGTGTTGAAAACCAGTATTTACTTTATCTGAATAGATTCCTTCTGCAAAAACAACGTGACAATATGAAAGTATTAAAGCTAACTTAAACAAAGTAAAGTGTACAAAAATAAGCTTGTTCTTTGCAGATTTAGCTAGTTGAAGGATTTTTTTGTATATTTTCAACAAAAGTTTAATAGCCTAAAGACAAAAGGCAAGGTGGGTAGTTTATTGTCGTTGTCCTTCAAACTTGATCTTATAAATTGCATTATAATATGATATTTTAGACATTTATGGACGTCATAATAGCAGCGAGTATAAGGTTATGTCGTTAGGTTATATTAAATTTGTTCGTTGGTGGTCTTAAACATAAAATACAGTTTTTAGCAAAATTTTGAACAGATACACAGCTTAGGATATTCTATTTTAAATGATGATCACAGCCACCACGCATTATCCTGAAGATGATATATACAACTTGTAAGTAAACCTGACTTTTTACATAAACGAAAATTGTTGTAATATGAGAAAGTACTGTCTGAATAATTTAGTTGTGATGGGATAATGGGAAGGGGACTAATGTATATGCAAAAAATTTTGCTACAAGAAATCTTGTCTACGACAAAAACTCACGTTGTTATACAAGATTCATTTTGATAACTTCTCATTTTTTTCTTAAAAAACTGGGTTCAGCAAATGTATAAAAGATGTATAGCTTTGCTGAAACAAAGTTGTGCCCCTGGCTAAATGCAAACTGTCGTTTTGTACACCTATAATTATGGATTCATTTGCATTATTATACAAAAAATCCAAAGAGGTAAAAGGCAATGCTAAATTTATTGTTAATCTGTTCTGGATATTACCTTTGGTTTTATTGTTTAATTTAATTCATCCACCGCCTTCATTCATAGCTTTAAACATCATAAAAATCAGTAAACATTTTCAACAAACTATCAAAACAAACTTTATGGCATAAACAATTACGTAATTTATAAAAAAGAACTAAATTCGTATAAATTGAGTATTAGGTACAGAATGTAAATATAACAAGTATAAATTATGCAACAATAAATCACATTCCAAATTTTGAGTAAAAACGTGATTTTCAATTAAAAATTTGCGATTGAGATTGAATTGAAGGTGTTTACTATGGTTCGACTGTTTTGAGAATCCATGATAAGTACTCGGTGACCCTCGTGTACACTCCAGGAATACCAATGCCACACTTGACCGGTCCAAATGACACAATTCCGTATTCAAACGTTTTTTTCCGGTTCTTTCCCGGAATTGTAAGATCTATCATTAATAGGTCCACCACTGTAGTTGAAATATGAGCAAATCATTAAAAATTAACAGAATTTTTACATCGATCTTTTTATTGCTTGGTAAAATTCGCTAGTAATTACCTGTCTCCACCGCAGCTGTCTTGATTTCTTTCGCCGCCTGCGCATAACTAAAAAATATAAAAAACAATTAATTCAATGTTTTAAAATCAATTATATAAGTCAATTAAAACAATAATTTTAAAGTTACCTGCGTAGGTGTAATGCTAATTCTATTCCGGAAATCCTTGACGCACTTATCAGTAGCGACAAGTGGAAGTTGAACATGTTGCAAAATTGCACTGCCTTCACTTCTTGCTATAAATTAAAACAATAAATGACTTTATTTTTTATGCAGCTTGTATCTCGCGCCGAGTCTTTTAAGTTATGAAAGGTAAAGGTCCAGATTAGATAAACACTTACTCCAGTTAGTACGTCCCCACCCAGCAACAACTCCGTTAATCTTATCAAATGATCTCGCGCCGAGTCTTTCAAGTTATGAAAGGTAAAGGTCCAGATTAGATAAACACTTACTCCAGTTAGTACGTCCCCACCCAGCAACAACTCCGTTAATCTTATCAAATGCCTTTGGCTCCGGTATCCCATATTCCTTTAGGAAGGGCAGGCAAATTGGCCGGATGAAATCTACAGACATCAAAAATAAATCATTAAGCATGCTTTTAAAAAACTACACCATAAAAAGTGAAAACTGACTGTTTATAAATATTTTGCGTACATGACAGAAAACTAATATCCCTCCCAACCCGAACCAAAGCAATGTCATTATGCTTGGTGACAGTGTTGTATTGCGGATGTGTAAGTACTTTCTCCACCGGAAAGTTTTCCGGGACGGAACAGCTCTGTAGTTCCAAACTACAGTCTTGTAGCTCTTTTGTGTTATGTTCCCCAAGTCGGACATGAGCCCTACAAATTAAATAAAAAACAATAGATATTCATCAATTCAATTACTTATACAATCATCATCATTTTTAACGTTTAACAAGTTCATTAGTCCTTCTTACAATTCAAAACTATCGTCGTAGCCGTACGTACAATGGGCAGCAGTCAAGATATACCGCTTGTTGATAACCACCCCTCCACAATAATATTCAATTTTTCCAGTTTTCAGACTTTTATATCCCAGCCTGGCCATCCACGGATACATTCCATGTTTCGTATCAGTCCCTCCAATAATCCTGTCCCCTTCCGCAACCGCTTCACTACAATTTGCCAATGGTGGAATCAAACTCATAAACTTCCTCCGGAGGAAAACCGATTCCTCCTCCTCCAGCTTTACAACATTTCCGCTTCCAACAATGCTACTACTTCCTTCTGAATCCGCTGGTTTACCCCAATTGTTACTGTTATCATTATTATTACGATTTGGATACACCCTACGAGTGGTGGGTATGGGATACTGTGGATAAGCAGCAGTTGTCGGATTATTTCGTTGAGGTGTCTTTGTCGTCGTTGACGGTGTTGTTGATGACGTTGTGGCTTCAAAGTACTTCTGGGGGTCATCTATATACGACGATGACACAATCTCAGTCAAAGGACAGCACACCACGGGATCCTTATTGGGATCACTTGCTGTCAGACAAGTGAGCTTTTGAAGCATGCGAATATCCTCTGCAGTCTTTTCCTTACTTAGAATTATGGCGAGGAAGGGGGGACACCTGGAAATGTCCACGCATTCTCCAGCTTGCCTTCCATACGATCTGCATTGCACTACAGACATTAAAAACATATCAATTACGCTTAAAAATAGCAAAAAATCAAATAAACATAAGAATTGCTATATTTACTTACAGCTTATGACTCCACCAAAGGAACTTAGCAAAATTACGGATATGCAAAATAACCCTTTCATTATATGGCACTTAAAACGATTTTGCACACTTTAACAAAGTCAGCAGTCAAGTTTTAAACAATAGATTGATCTCCTCATCCTGTTTTGAACAATGAAGCCTAAATTAAGGAATCACCTTTTATATATGTATTCCTACATTATTTCGGTGGTCTAGGTTTTCATAACAGTTCTAGAAATATCTTTTGCCACGACACAAAACTTCCTGTCCAAATGAAATATTCTTAGAATTTAAAAACGCTAAATGAGAAAAAACCCGCTGACTAGTTTTGGTAATTACAAAAACATTTTGTGAATACACCAAAATTAGTTTGTTTTTTTACAAGAGCACCAGAGTATGTTTTCAACACGTGAGTCAATTTATTATGAATATTTTTACTTTTGACTATAAAAACGAGAGAGATTTGATTTAATGATAAAAATGTTCACACGATGAATATATTATGAGGGATGCAAATGTAAAACTCCCGTATAGTGCTGGAAAACCTGGATGGGTAGATTCTCCCATGGTACTACTGTGCTGACATACAACAATGAACTTGGTGGTGATCTGTATAACCTGTTGTGGTGTATATTTGCATATGGGATAAAGAGAATCTTGTTTTGCAGCTGTAAAAGGTTGACCACACAATAATTTAGTCATATGAATACCTATTTTTCTGAGAAGACGTTCCGTAAGGATATAGGAAGACAATGTTCGTACTTATATTGAAGGTCGCACATGATATTTGCATGTGTCCATTGTACGTATGAAGTTTTTTTGGCAACTAAATAAGAAATGATGCCACATTATAAAATATAAAAGTTTTCTATGGTAGTTTTAGCTAGTAGTATGGGTAAATCGATTTTCTTAACTGGATCAGAGAACATATCTGATGTAGACGTGTCTTAGAACAATGCGTCAACGTTATAGATTTACTTGTCGATAAAAAACCAATAAGCCTGGTGAGCTATGTACTTCTACATCAGAATTTTGTAATTTCCGTTGTTGCCTGTTAAATTTAAGATTAGCGTGAGGTATTGTGTATGCAAACATATGTACATATGCATTCCACAAAACATAAAATAAACTCAGAATGATATGTTGCTTTGAATTTCTAGTTTAAATGAATTAGAGCGTTTACTTTAAAAAATGTTGAATTTGTATAGTTTATATTGTTTCCGTATTTTATTTTATCATTTCCATTATTAATGTTCTAAATATTCCATTAAGGAAAAATGGAAGTTAATTTGATTATGTACAGCAATGACAAAGGTTTCCTCCTGACAAGCCATCGGGATCATTGCAACATGCTTTTATTTCGGATTCAAAAAGCTGGCAGGCTTGTGTGACGTAATCTGGAGTCAGTGGACATCCGTTGCAAATCTCTGTACAGCTGTCGCAGTTGGGTTGACCTATCTAAAAATGAGAATTGGAAGAATCTGACTTTTTAAAACAGATGACGGAATGCGGTCATGAATTTGGATTATACCTTGCCATGGGTTAATATGAAAATTCAATGAAATACTTACTTGTCCGCAAACCAGTAGAAACAATATGGGAAAAACAAGCAAAACACAAAAGCTGGGAAACTTCATTTTTGTGAGAATTAAAACTTTGCTAAGCATTCCCCACAAAAAATACGACATTCAATTACACATTTAAGCGGTATCACTGACTCACCGAAGAACAAAGCTAGAACTGAACTGACATCCTATTGAGTTCTACTACTTTCAGTATATAAGCTGACTGACTACAATGTCACTATTACAGTTGTAAATGGAAATGTTATAATGATCATTTTAATGACCACGTACTTTTTATTGACAAATGTAGTTTATGCTTATCTTGCTGTATTTATGGAGCATTAGCTTTCCGTAAGCTTTTGTAGTACTTTTATGAAAAGCATTAGCATTG
>JAHZNG010000421.1:0-19162 GCA_027744375.1 Orchesellides sinensis
CCTCCTAATCCTTTGTGAGCAGTTTGCTGCAGAGCATGACCTAATTTTTAATCCAAAAAAGTGTGTTTGTCAGTGTTTTGCTGATTATTCGTATGAAGAGTCAAGACCTTTAATCAGGTTTGGAGGAAAAGTTTTACAGTGGCAAGAGACAGTAAGATACTTGGGTTTTGACATCAATTGTAGGGATAGGGACTGTGAAGAGATACAGCGAAGGGGGATCGAGCTTTACATACGTGCAAACTTGATTAGCAAACGCTTTGGTATGTGCAGCAGGGAGGTTAAGCTTTACATATTTCGCACATATTTTTCAACTATATACTGCTCCAGTTTGTGGACACCTACAAAGGAGAATTTACTGAATAAGATTAAAGTTGCGTACAACGATGCGTTTCGCATTATTATGAAATATGGAAGGAGGGCCAGTCCATTGGATTTCTTTTTTGAAAACAGGGTTAATGATTTTTTGGGAATGAGAAGAGTCGGAGCCTGGTCTCTGTTAAACCGCGTTGCTAACTCAGATAATGAGATTATCATCGCTATCACAAACTCCAGGTTCTTCACAGAATCGAAGATCTCAAAAGTATGGAAAGAGTTGTTATTTAATATAACGCAGAATAATTTGACCTGAGTAATGTTTTTTTTTAAGTTAGTTTTTTATAGTGTGATATGGATTTCCCTATTCGATTTTTTACTGAATGTAAGATTTACCTGATGTATGATTTTGTCTATTGAGAGATCTGTAATAAAGACAATAATAATAATAATAATAATTTGCCCCCTCAAACTACATTCCATTATGAGGAAATCCGTTGGTGTGGCAGAATGCAGGGCTTAGATTGAACTTTCACATTTTTTACTTTCTCCATCTTGTTTTGATTAACAATAAAGTAAACCCTTTGGGACCAGGTTCTAATAAATAGAAACTTATACTGCAAGTGTTTACTTATCCATGAAATGCGAGCCATTGACAAGTCTTTTATCTAACTAGCACTTGAGGCGAAAGAAAGCTTACTTATGCATGAAAATAAATAAATAAGCAAATTTCGTCCTCTGATATGGCATATAAAATGCTATAAAATGATGGTAGTCAGCAAAACCACTATGAAATCTGCACGTTACTTGGCTCATAGACGCGGCAAGCAATTGCAATTGGTGAAAGTTTAGAATTAAGTGAGGCAAAGCAAGACTTTCACTGTGTTGTTCACGTCATATTCTTAAAAAGCATTTTGTAAGTTAAGCAAAATCTAGAAACAACAACAACCATGCTGATGAGACCTCATGATGGTTCCTGCCGTTACATTTTCAACCACGCAATGCAAAGTATTTTCTAGATGAGTGGCAGAAAATAAAAGTAGACTTCTAATAGCAATGTTTATGACAGATGCAGATGTTTAAGTTTGTACTTATATAAGCTTGTTTGAGGACATGTAATAGAATGCCGGATACCTGACACTATGAAACGTGAGATTGCTGCAATGTAAACTTCTAACTGGCTGGGGCTTGCTTTCTTTCTGGGCACGTTGCCCTGCTTCTGCCCGATTAATTGTATGAGGCTTTTCTGTATGTATACAAGGGCAAATTAATCTTCTCGACTAACCGCTATATGAAAGGAATGAAATTGGTGTAGCTCTAGCGGTATAATGGGATTGTGGAAAACGGGAGTACAGTCTCTTGTTCCAATACTCACAGGCTTGGTGAGAGTTGGGATTGGGATTACACTGTTATTCCACATACTTTTCAAGGTTTTGGGTAGCTTTACTACCATCATGACTTCCGTATTAAACAAGCGAACATGACTAAGCCAGTTAAGGAATGAAATTGGAATTGACTGTATGAAGTCATTCAGTAAAACGTCAGAAATTACTTAGTTTATTAAACGCCTTGTCAGTCAAACTGAAGAACAAAACAATGAAATGTAGTAATATTTCATGTATGACATGCCACCCACGCCTTTTATTAAATCAACGTCAATATAAGGAATTTATGAAACTTGTTTTGGTTAAACCCAAATGAGAACAATAGTACATCTTCTCAAATGCAATATATATATACCATATATATATATATATACAACGATTGCATGTCTTATGAAGCTTAAGTAATACAACTATGAATAGTTAGTAGTTAAACTAGAGCCTAAGACGAAAGGTAGAAGCTGCGGACGATTTTCGAGATTTTCCGCTAGAAGACTTTACGCTAGAGGATGACTTAAACCGCTTATGTTTTTTTCGCTGAATTGTCGAATCTCCTTTCTTATTTTCCTTACTGCTCTTCCCACGTTTCGAGTTTGAGGAATTATGAGCAGACTTCCTTGAGCTCGCAGTAGATTTGAAACTCTTCACGCTGAATTTACTTTTACTGGATTTCATAGATGCTGAAGAATTTTTCTTTACATTTCTTTCACTAGCGTCATCATCTTCAGAATAAACATCGTCTTCGTCATCTGAATTGTCAGGTGCAGACCTTTTACGTTTAGATTTTATATCTTCTACGTCTATTATCAGTTTACCATCTTCTGACATTTTAAATTCGTCTTCCTGCTTTCCAGAGCGCTCATCTAGTAAATAAAAACATAAAAATAAGATTTTGACGAAAAATGTAGGGTTATAATATTTACAAAATTCATCATGGCTAGCTAAGCTGCTTACTTATAAGGGATTTTGCAACGTCAGATGGATTTAAGAAATCTACTACTCCTTCTTTCATAACTAGAGCTGTCTTGTTACTCATTCTGATGTCGACATCCATCTCATCACCACTTTCCTCCTCCTCTTCGCCATCATCATCTTCTTTATCTTTATCCTCTCGAGGTTTCTTCTCCCGTAATTTTTTGCAAATATTTTTAATTCTATTGCGCATTGTCTGATCCTCTGGATCAGCAAGAATAGCTCTTACTCCCACGGCCCCAAACACTTTTATCATCCTTGCCAACAGTTTGCTTGAATCCTTGCGATGATATTTTTTATCCGAAACGATTGTTCCTAATTGAGCAGCGAGAGGTCCTAATGCTCCTTTATAAAGTTGAAGATTAAGGCAAAGGAACTCTATACAATGCTTCCAAACAGTTGTATCCAGATGTGTTTGAAGGTGGGTAATGCAATGTTGCAAAATCAATTGGTTAGGACTCTCTGGTTTGATGTCTTTATATATAAAATAGGCAAACTGTAAAGTACACGAAACCATAAGTGGTATTGGAGAAGTGAGGCCGATTTCGATTATTTCCAACACACTGTCGATACTTTGTCCGCTTTGCTAAAAATATAAAATAAACATTTACGTTTTTCACAAACTTAAGTATTGATATTGCATAAATACACCTAAAAATTGGTTGGTGCGTAAATACACATGGATTAGTAAAGTTGTATACCTTCAAATGTTCAGAGAAAGTTGACACAAAACTAGAAGCGATTTTTTTGGCTTTGGCGTTGACACTCAAAAGATTAATGATAACCTCAGGGAGAAAATCTTTCAACCACTCATCGTTCTATTTCAGAAATTTATAAAATATTTTTTGAATACAAACAAACTAATGATTTCTTAGGGATTTACAATTTTAGTAATTAATACAAACTTACCCTCGCTGTAATAACAACAATGCACTCTAATCGCAAAGCAGCAGCATTTGATTTTGTTTCCGCTGGTGTCTGCTTTAGTGTGTTTAATAAACTCATTAACACATCTTGATGGAGTTTTACATTCTTGGCCAGTGATGCCATTATACGATACGCTCGTTTACTGTCCCCTGTTGACACCCATTTTTTGGATGTCAAATCCAGTATTTTTTCCTGCAATTCTTTATTTGAAACATGAACGGCAAGGAAAGCAACTAAGTCAAAAACAGGAGATGCCGCTTCGTTGACTTCGGTGGAAAGTTTGTTTAACGCTCTGAAAAAGTAATCAAAGCATTAATTTGTTATGGTGTCAGCCGAATATATGCAATGATAAATGAATTAGTTAATAAGTCATAATACTTACCTATTTGTCAGTTCAATGATGAATTCTTCATCACAATAATTCAGATATTTCTGTATTGTGGTACCAACGGCATCACCGTGACCTCTAAAAGTCTCAGACTCCGGCTTGGTTTTTATGTAAAGATTAAATAGGATAGGAAGATAATTTTTGCCGTATTTCTGGCAAATATCTTTGCACTGAGGCCAATCTAGAAACTGACGCAGGGCAGCTAGAGCTTGTAAACGGACGTTTGGCTTTTCTACGATTACTTTCCCAACTAGTTCTGCTGGAAAATTTTGTGGATCTTTAGGATTCCTGCAAAATCCAGTTAATGATGCCCATCCTAAATCTACTTTAGTTTTAGTTCCTAGTCCTGGCAAGATTTCGTTTCTCCAAAACGATATTTCTGAGTTGTGAAGATGATCACTGATCAACGGCAATATTACGAGCCAACGTGTTGCAGGATCCACAGAAGTCCATGTTCGGTGTACTCCAAATGCTCGCACAAATCTTCCCATAGCAGAGAGAACTCCTTGAGAATTTCTTAAAGGAATCAGTTGCAAGAAAAGATCTTGAGCAGAGGTACAATAATTTTCAGCAGTTAAACAATCTAGTAATGACTCCAAGATTTGAAGAGCAAATGTATTTGGTGGTACTGCCAAGAGGTTTCTGCTGAGTACTCTGAACATTTTTTCTAGGACGATTCCACTGATAGTTTCAGTAATGATATGAGGAAGATACTCTTTGAATGTCTGTGCAACGGTTTGGGCATGATTTGTGATCCACAGAGGACTTGAAGCTTCCAGAGAAGATGAAAGATACATCATATCAAAATTTGAGGGCCCTTGTCGTAATCTCACCAAGCCAGACAAAATACAACGAAGCCAAAGTACAAAACAGTCTGCATTTCGAGTGTCCGGTTGTAATTCCCATGCAGCAACAATCAATTTAGAAAACAACTCATCTTGTGGATCGCATTCTGATATAGTCGTGAAATTTTCGAAAACCTCGACGAAAAAGCTAAATCCTATTTTCATAATAGACGCATCCCCACTGGACATCACACGAAGCACCCCTTCAAAAAGCTTCTTTGCTCCAAGCTTGGATATACTTGTAACTGATTTCCAGGTGCACAAAAGTAAACTTAAAACATCTGCAACAACTTTAGCCTCGCATGTCGGATAGCACGATAGTTGATCTAACATCCATCCCAGAACAAGCTTGGTGACGGCATTACTAGCTGAAGGTTTCTGGGAAACAAGGCGCCTAACCGCTAATCTGGATTTTTTCCTCAGCTTCGGCTTCGTATGTAATGTACACTTGAGCACCGTGTAAAGAACGCCTTGAAGCTGTTTGTCGTCCTCTAAACCCAAATTTTCTTGAATCCGGACTAATTTTGTCAGAGCTTCTATGCACTGGATAAAAGAATTTATTACATTCAATTTATATTGGTTAACTCACGTCCTTTAAACTAAAGAATAAATGTAACAATTTTTAAGAACTTACAGTTCGCATTAACAGGTCGTTATTATTTTCCATTCCATACGCAAGTATATTACCAATTTTTGGATATATATCATTAAATCTGAGTTGTAGGACAGAAGCAGAAATACGGCGGATAATAATGCAAACCAATGACATGACTGGCTGATATTGATCCGGCTGGCAACTATCCAGAAGTGTTATCTACAAAAATATAATTTTATTAGTCACTTAACTGTTTTTGCTTTCTATCTTTACAATAAATGATACTGATCCCTTACAAATGTTGCAAAAAATTCCGTTTCGTTCAATTTCCCTCCAGCACCATTAATTACTTCCGAAGAGGCAGCCAATATACTAAGCATTTCCTTGTGCAACAGGGAATCTGATCTAAACTTTTGGAGAAACCTGACGGGGGAAAAATTAACAAATTATGTTTTAAATAAACCTGTCCTGTCATAAAGTGCTACATAATACCGTTCTAGTTGTATTTTTTACCTGTCAAATGCGTTTGTTGTGCATTTCGACCACGCCGACGACAGCGAGCGTAAGGTAGAAACAGAGTTAAGTCCAGTCCCACACGAAATATCAGACAAGCTCAAAGATCCCACATCAGAAGTCAAATCCTCATCCATATCACTTTCTCCTGCGGCTTGAATTGCAGCGACATTCTTCACAGTAAACAATGGATTATCTAAAAAGCATTAACAAACAATGAGAGAGGCCATTAGAACCACATTCACATTCATCTTACTTATCATGAATCAGTAGTGCTTCATCAGTCATCACTACTTAATACCTTCAAATTTTCAAATGACATTTACTCACCGGAAACTGGATGCAGAAACTGGGAAGACGCCTGATCTCTAAATTTCCTTGTGCCAGGATTGGACACACAACTGTGACCCTTACTCCACCGCTGACCTTTGGTTGCACCTTTGGCATGACTTCTTTTCCCAGGAGCCTTCTTTCCTGGCATTATTCAGCTGTATTGGAACGTTCAGCGTCCTACAAATTTCCCCAAACTAAAACCTATTCACTGGAATTTGCATCTGACAGCAAAATAATTAGTAATTGTTTTAGTTTTAAATAGAAACCTTCCGAACAGAAGCACTTTCACAGTAATGCTTTTAGTAAAATACACAAACACCAATGTCAGAACAGAACCGAAATGCATGTGTGAAACGAAACATCAGGCAAAAGCATGGGACAACATGAACATGGGTTTTGAAAGTACACACTTAGCGCTACAAACTCCTGCTACGGGGTAACGTGAGACTCTCTATGCGTATGCTATTCCACTTTGTAAACACTAATTGATGCTAACTGACTGAATACATTCATTCAACGGTTTTTGTTCACTTGTAAAATGTATTTTGTATGTTTTCAGTCAATTAGATGAATTCATATTAAATTACATACATTTTGTCTCTTTTAAATGCATTTAAACCCTGCAACTGCATGGATGTATAATGCACACGAGAAAGACACCGAAAACTCCACCTAAATCCTAGAACCCTTGCCAATTATGAACAATGTGTTACACGTAGCTTTATCATGTTTTAAAACGTTTATAAACGCTTAGGTATGTGCCTATAACCATTTTAAAAATACATCCTTGCTCATTTCTTAAAAATATCTGTTACATAAAAGTTAACCCTTTAATATAAAATGGGTTTCATTTCATTTCATAGTGCACAAACGAGTCTTTGCTATAAACGTAAGTAAACTCTCATCGTTTACCATATATCTTTACATAAATGTCTATCTAAAACGTTACACTGCCTCTTTACACCATTAACATTACACTTAACCGCAAGGCCTTAAAAGGTTTCGTATGGAATAAGGTCATAAACCACTGCAGATTAATCTTACTTATGTACATTTTCATCGTTTCCTCGTACATCCTTTTTTACGTAGTGTACTTTCATCTGTACACCGTACACCTAAAACAGCAGCTAAATCGAATGTTCTCTTGGCATCATCATCATCCTCTCTAGCTCTTAGGTACCCTTTCACATATGTTTCGTATATACCCAAGCATCCCATATTGTTCTTTACAGTCTAGCCTCAAAACTATGCACAGCAACATAGTATAACATGGGAAATCTCTCTTGTACGTACGTAGTTCTTATACGGATATGAGAATGCGAGATGTGATGTAAAAAGAGAGTTTTCAGGTTTGATTTTCTGCATTTCAGCGACCACTGCACTGACTGCATTCACAGTGCAATAATTCTTCCTTACTTTTTTGTACAGAAGAGGACCATCATCCTAGTAAAATTCCGTTGTTGGGCAAATCAAAGGAAGAAGACACAGCAAACCATTTTGTTTGGCTGGGACAAGAAGAAGATTGTCGTTTGAGAGAAATAAGGTATGTACAACTTTATCAAAGGGTTTTTTAATTAAATAATTAAATTTAAGTATATTTTTGCATATATGCATGATTGATGACTTGTACAGATATGTAGATTTTTTTATGCAGTGTCATGTTTGGCTATAAAAAAAAAGTCTGTCTTTGAGGCATTAAAAAATAAAGTAGATAATGTTCAACTTAACCAACCGTCATGTCATCTCATATGTGCTCCTCTGACATCTGAGATTATTGTGAAGACGTTTTCGTCAGGATATATTTTATATGGGGTTGGTTGGCAGAAGACATAATTTATGAGGTTGATGAAATTGTATTTGGGTAGCTGTTAGATGTGCGAGTTGGTTTCGTCTTGTTGTTAATATTCTACTTTTGACTTTTTCTGTTTGAGGTGACAGACAGGTGATTCGTGATCACAAAAGGGATATGGGATATGTAAAAGTTTGCGGGGTTGACTGGTGGCTGGTAATTAGAGATTTTTACAAAATTATGTATTTTTTTCAGGAGAGTGTATCAGCTGAAGACTAAAGGAGATCAATTGGGTTTTGTCAATGAAAAACTTAAAGACAGCTGAGCACCTAGAAGGTATACACAATTATATGTAAATATTATATTAGTTTCAGCTGTCAGTTAGAAAACAGCTGATCGGTGAGGTATGGGAGGGACAGATCGGAGGCTGTTGAAATTGTTGTGTTTGATTATTGTGTATTGGAGAAATTAAACAGCTGATAGATACACTTATGTAGTAGTGATTTTTTATATATGAGATATAGGATTTGCAATGAGTTATAATAATTATTAGTGTTTTTAATTGTTGTGTTTGATTATTGTGTATTGGAGAAATTAAACAGCTGATAGATACACTTATGTAGTAGTGATTTTTTATATATGAGATATAGGATTTGCAATGAGTTATAATTATTAGTGTTTTCAAGGTGTGGTTTCTGATTTATTCAGTGAGAGTAGTAATTAATTGTATTTTTATATTGTTGATTGTACATCATTATTTTCAGTTAGCTAAATAGTTGATAGTGTACATGTTTTAGACGCTTAAAAAGTGGTGTACTAACAAATTAAGAATTTGTTCGTTTTGAAAAAGAACAGTTTTATTTGCGGCTTGATTTTCTATAAATTGTTTTCGTTTCAGATTTCGAGAAGTACAAGGACGTCGCGGAAGCCACTGTCCCTCGTAAAAGGGACAAGGAGGTCGTAAAAATGCCTGTGAAAACTGAAAAAATCTTCCCTCCCCTTCCCGCAGATTCGAAACAACCCGGAGTTTGTCCATCTTTACTCTACAACGGATCGANCGGAAGCCACTGTCCCTCGTAAAAGGGACAAGGAGGTCGTAAAAATGCCTGTGAAAACTGAAAAAATCTTCCCTCCCCTTCCCGCAGATTCGAAACAACCCGGAGTTTGTCCATCTTTACTCTACAACGGATCGAGATTCCAAGGGCATCAGAAGTCTAAAGGCAATTGCTATGATGTAGAAGTGATACTACAGGTATGAAATTTTATAATTTATGCGTGTAAACATTTATGTTCGTAAATATTAAATATTAAACAATTAAAAAAATATTTTTTGTACTGTATGAATTTGATTGTAAATTTTGACTTTCGTATTTGGTATATAACAATTTACAAGTTTATTTTGTTTTTAGGTTCCAATCCCTAAATCTGACACATATACCTGAGAAAAGTATCCAAATCTATCAGTTCCGGTAAATGTAGTGTCGCATAAGCAATAACTGATGTTTAAATTGCATTTTACTTTACATTTAGAATAAGTTGTTAACTTCAAAATACTAAAAGTCCCTGTTTCATGTGCGAAAATTTCAGTGGGTATATTACGCAGAAAAATAGCATAATAAAGAACTCGAGTCAAGCATACTGGAGTTCATTTTACATTATGATGTTGAGTGTACTAAAGTCTAAAGTAGCATTTGTATTTAAAATGCTTCTTGTTAGAGATTCGAAGAAATTTGTAAATAGAAAATTATTGATGTCTTCAAAAGCTGTAAAAAGAACCAAAGAGTAATGAATTGTTTAAATCCAAATGAAAAGGTTTACCCTCACAGTTCTAAGAATTTTTGAATGGTTGCTGGAAAGCCATTGTGTACTAATTTCAAACAAAACAATGGTCATGGTCTAACAAACGTAAATGTCTCAAGTGTAATCACATTTATTTTACAACAGCTATACGTTGTTTGATTATTTGTAATTTTAAATTATGACATAGTCACTTAACATACTCCCTTTTAATTTTAAACTACGAATTTAGTTTTACCAGGATTATTTATTTATTTCTATACGATGAACCAACCAAATGGCGCTATTTATGTTGTGTGCAAAGAAAGTAAATGTGAAAGTGGCAAGCTGTAGGAATGTATTTATACTGCATGTGTGTTTGATATTATTAACATTTTGCAAGTCAGTTTATTGATTAAGCTTGGCAGAGGAAAAGTAATATGTTAATGATTTAGGGTTTGACAGTTGCAGGTAACAAAATTCAGACTCTAAAAAATGATAAGTTAGAAACGTTTGTCATTGATTGCCTCTTGGTATCGTGTGGTGCATGATGTTTGGCTAATAATAGAAAAGATTACCTTTATTGTTTAAGAAGGTAATAGTAATGAAAAAAGTTATGAAAAATTCTTGTGAACAAATATGCTTTCAGCTTTATGGAAAGTCATTTATATGCATAACTAACTGTATTCAGTTTACGTTTTATGATATTAATTTAAACTCCCTTTGTTCAGATTTAACTATTTTTGACAGCGTTGTTTAATTATGTATTTATTTAGTTATTAACTTACTGACAAATTTTCTACAACCCAAGTCCCTGACAGGTACCTGTATTTGAAATCTTAAAACGGTAGGTTTTAGAGAGGACATCTGAGACTCAATTACTACGTGTAACAGCGTAATACTTTGTTTTTAACATACTGACGCGATCCCAAAAAAGTGACTGTTAATTGTGTTTGTGAAACCGGTTAGTATCATGACTGAACATATAAAATACAAAAGAAATGACATTTTATAAAATTTTTGAAAGAAATCAAGTGTCTATTGACATGCTAAAGCTTCCGCGATCTTAACTGTCTGCATGGTTAAAATTTTATCTTTTTTCAAACTTGGAAGTGTTTTTTTTGTGCGGGAGGGAAATAGCTACCGTTATCCACCAGTCAGAAGTTACGGGTCCGTACAGTTTTCATCACAAAATTTTTGTAAAGTGATAATACGATAATGGGGAATACTGTAGATAGTATTATTTGTAAGAATTGAAAGTGAGTCTAGATATGGGTGTTACAAAAATGTTTTCTACACATCAGGGATTCGAAATTTTATGTGAATTGAGGCTGTAATATTGTTATATTGTTGTTTTAATTTATTGTTGATTTGCTCTGATTGTTGTAGCGTAGAGGTACAAAATATGGTAACAGAAGGTTTTATCTGTTTGTGTTTCGATAATTTTAAGAATAAGATTTGATTGTTTAATCAGCATAATATAAATTGTATTTTTAAACAGCCGCTTTGTTACGGCTAAATAGATTAGACTCGTAACTGTAACTGGTCAAATAAAATAATTTTTCAAATTGTCATAAGCTGGATTCTCATAGTGTTGAATGTAGTTTGAAATTTGAAATGATCATTCTTCCTTATGCGGTGCGTATACATAATACATACATACTCAGAAGTTGCCCATGAAATGCGTGGTGAAAGTTTTTACCTTTTAAATTCAGCAAAATACAGCATTATGGATATAGCTCTTATTTTCAATCATAAACATTTGAATTTATTAGCGGTGTGGTATTATATTGATCATCTTTAAATCATAACAAAATGAATACTGTTAAATCTTTGTTAAAAATGCGATAACGTTGTACATGTTAATGGGATTAAGTTAGTTTGGTACGTTTTTTGCTCTTACAAATGAGCATATTAAATCTAAATATGGCATTACTGACTTAAACAAAGCTACACCTCTTGCCTCCATCCGTCCGAGCTGTATGTAGCAATTACATAAATTGTACTTCCGCCACACATCTAACATTCAAGAGTAACTTATACATCAATTCACCTTCCGATTCCATCCTAGAACTGGATATAACAAGCAATACAAATATCTTAACTGTAACATAACCTATGAGGTACATTGCATAGTATGCTAAAGTACAGTACAAAATATAAAAACCCTATAAATTCAATTTTTAGTACGAGGTTAGTTACTCAGTTTGTTAAGCATGAGGGAAGATTAACAAAAACCTTGCTAGTATAAAGTTTTAGTCTTGAAATGTTAAATTAAATTAAAAATTGCGTCTAGTAGTGCTAGTGAACAGGTTAGTGGTGCTGGAAGTTGTTTGCTGCTGAACAACGCCCGAGGACTGTGTAACACTCTGGGAAACTTGTTGATGAGTTTGCACCCTTGCAAAGTTATTTGAAGTTTCCATGTCCAGAGAAGAGTCAGTGTCCTCTTCTAAAGGCGCAAACTCAACGATTTCAGTCGACGATCTGTCAGCAATGGAGCGTGCAGCTCCTCCTGGAACTGATGAGACAACTGATGAGTCATCATCTCTTCCAAGATGATCATCCACTCCAAAGTCAACCATCATCTCTGTCATTGATCTCACATCCGTGATGGATTTTGATTCTGTGGCTGTTGTGTCTGAAGACTTTTTACGATACATTCTACTGGGCTTGATTGGGGCAGAAGAAGACACAGATGAAGAGACTTCACTAGTAGAATCTGAGAATAGCCTGTCATCATGCGTTTGCTGCTCTGGATAGGATATGGTTCTAATAATGACATCCCATTTCTCTGGCTCAAAGAGCTTTTCAAATCTTGTATCCCTACGAATACGCTCATAGTCTTCTCTGTATGTTGCTTCTGTTAAAAGTTTACGAAGGGTTGACTCCGTCGTGATAATTTGTCTCCATCTCTCACGATCATCCTCTGTAAGCACGGATGCTGTCTCTGAGTCGTAATCTGCATCCCCAACTAAAGACCTCACCTCATCAGGCTGTGGAGATTCAAGAACGCGGAAAAGCACCTTCCACTTCTCATTCCATATTTGGGTGTCGTCTTGCTGTAATTTTTGCATAGCTCGTGTAACAGTTGTACGGTCTGTGTCTTCCCTAGACACTTGGTTGCGTCTGATGTAGCTCTCTGAGCTGAGAGTTGTGTAGTTTGGATGAATTGGAGCTTCCTCCACAGCAGACCACCCGATTGAGGACACCTCAGTTGTTTCCGAGCCTTTAAAAACAATTATGCATATCAAAAATCAATTAAAATTCTTTAATTACAATTTAATGGTACTCTTTTAAAGAGAATATGTAAACCGTACCCCTTTCCCAAGACTCTTCTTCATCTCGTGGATGCGTTCTAAATTGAACATCCCATTTAGGCTGGTCTTTGCGATAAAGTTGCGTAATTTCTCTTGTCTTACGCTCTTCATCCTCAATCAAACGTCTTTCGACAATGGTCTGCAAATTCAATTTACAAATATTGGATTTTTGCATTATCATCTTTTAATCAGTTTTTTGCAAACAGTCCTATTGGAGCAATACAAAGTCTTAAAACTATAGTATAACAAAACTTGAAGAAGTCTTAAAGCGTACCTGTACATAGACATCATCAACGGTATGAACAGAAACTTCTGGCTTCCTCAGAGCCAAAGGCTGTACGTAGCGTGTTTCAGTATCAACCTCCTCTTTGTCAACAATCGTGAGGTGATCAACCATTTCAGTTGTTTGCACATGCCTCTGGGGAACGTGCCTCTGAATCTGCAATACAGATTTCATTGATAAAATACGTTCAAAACAGTTGTCTGCTTTAAAAATCTTTTAAGACAATAATCCTATGTAAGACACTGCTAGTAAAGCATTTGATTTACGCACATTTTCAAACACTGGTGGAGGAGGTGGTGGTCTTCTTGGTGGTGGATGAAGCTCGGGAATGTGCACGGTTCTGGCCACACCTTCTTCAATTGAGGAAATAGACCCTTCCGTTTCATAGTATGCTTCTCTTTGTAGATCCTGCTCGGCAACGCGAAGATTAACTTCGAATTTCTGCTTGGCAATGACTGCAGGAGGAACAATTACTTCAGTCTCCATTGCTGCATGTGTGTCCGAGTACTCCGACGAGACAGTGTCCGGCCGTTGGGGACCATCTTCGATGGATGAAGGATAGTCGGATGCCAAAGTCTCCTCCAGTGGAACTTCCGATGAGCTGGCGGATGGAGCTTGAACCCTTGGGATTTTGAGATGAGAAAACGACTCAATTGTTGATAGCTTCTCGCTTTCCTCTTCCATTGGTCTAAAGCAAGAACAACGATAAAGCTCATATTCTGCAGTTACCCGTTGTCATTTTGCATTCCATAATATATTATGCATTAGGAGTTTCTTACGAGAATGGTCGCTTTCTGATGACCTGGATGTTCCTTTGTTTGAGGCAATAGTAAGAGCAGCCTAATCCGAGCAGCATAATTCCAAGGAACATTAAAGTGCAAATGATCATGAGAACTTCGAACTCTTTAAGTGGTTTTGGCAATATGGCTGCTGTTGTTGGGAGCCTGCTCGTTGAATTATTCAACAGAAAACATACATATCAGTAATAATCCATAGTTTAGTCTATCCTCAAGGCATTGTATTTGATTTGCATTTTAAGCTCTGAACTGAACTGAGAGATTCTATTGTGTTATCGGTACAAAGAAGATTTAAAGGTTTAGTTAACATTAACATAACATATCTTACTCCAAGAATGGAGCTGGTGGTGCTGGAACGATAGGTGGAGGATAGCGGCAAACAACTGTGATGACTTCATCCCCTTCCATTTCCAGACCAGGGTGGAAGCGAACAATAACATTGTTTGTGAATACACGCGTTGGCTCCTATGAAATAAAACCATTTACATGTATGAAAAAGCCTATTCAACACGAAACTTTCAATATTGTATAAATTTTGTTCATTACATCACATTTCATTCAACTTCATCTTTGAACTACTAAAATGTATGATTTTACGGCTTCTGTACTAAAACGTTGACGCTAAGTATCATATTTTCTACATGGTATAATTTAATAGGTTTAGAACAATGACTTTTGGACAAGCGGGTTCTCGAAACAAGTATGGAATCTCCATCAACAGTTCTTCACAAAATCACTTCCGCATTGTCCATATAAAAACGTGTGCATTATTTAACATCACCGTTCCTAATCAACTGTCGGAATGGCTAACGTCGTGCTTTTGTTATCGTCGCCCACTGCATTTTTGCTGAAAGACTTAGCTCATAGAATAGAGAATGAAATTGATTTAGAGTTGTATTTGAATAAAAAATTGCATTGCATATGAATTTGATCTGATTAAACAACTTCTGGATCTGTCTATAATTTATAAAGAGATTGGACTGGCGAATGCCTCCTCCCAAATAACTATCTACATTACTTACTGTCCATTCTCCTGCTTTTATGACCTCATCTCAAAGCACCTGCCATTCTCTTTCGAGCATGTCAGTTGTTCAGTCAATTTCAAGAACAAATAGGTATTTACAGTCTTATAGTAAATATCTTTGTTCACAGAAGAGTCTTTTGATTGTAGGCTTGAAATAACGCCCACGTGCTTTTCTAAAAATCAAATATATTTCGTTGCAAACAAATGTCTTTCATTATTACAAACGTCTTAAGTTCTTCCATTCCTTTTACATCGCTTTTCATAAATGGTATTAAACCAGGTAATAACTATCATATCAGGTTTAGACTAATATCAAATGAAAACAAGTTGATCATCCCTTTCTAAAAAACTTTTTTTGAAATGGAAATTCGCAAAGAAGATTTTTTTTCGCAAAAAAAAGTTACTGATCCATTGAAGCTTACATGTTTGCATAAATTCAACCTCATTGCATGTAAACATTAGGCCACATGAGTATGCTGACTTTTATGGAGAGAAGTGAATGCATGAATAATTTGCAATTTCAAGAAATTGGCACATGAAATATGGCAAGTTGGTGCATAAAAATTGGTGATATGATAATAAACGGGGAGAAGGAGATTGTTGAAGTCATTGTCTCTATATACTCTGTGATCATCAAAAATGGTAAAGTCCTTTTTAAGCCAACATTACACCAAACAACTCATTTGCAGACGATACATATCTAGCAGAAAAGTAATGATAATGACAATCCTATTAATCCTATAGACATGGTTTATGTTACAACAACCATCCAAGTTTAGAACTTGTACATTTGCGTATAGAGTCTACATTCGACATCTTGGCTTGTTGTTTTCGCACACATAGCGTATAAGCTTCACTTGACAAAATGATAAAGTAGACTGTTTCAACCCACACTCACACAGGTTCTTTTGCAAATTCAAATATGGCCTTCGTGTAATTACTGCTTTAGTCATACAGATGATGGTCAAATATTTCTTCAGTTGACCAATCCACAAACATTGAGTCAAGATGAGTGAATGGTGTATGACCATAGTGCGAAGGTATGCGCTCTTATGAAGATGTCGTGGGGTTTGTTGTAGGTTATTAAACAACACCCTGATTTTGATTCATCCAACCTGTAAAAATAGGTACCTAAATTTAAGGTCGGCGTCAGTAGACTTGCAATAGTTGGCAGATCTGTTTCCTTTAGTTTTCTGAACAAGACGATGACTGCTATTCTTCTGTGACTAAAAGTTTACAAGACAAGGTTTTCCGTGAAACTTACAAAAAATTATTTGTGCAATGTACTTTTAGAAAGGAACACACATTTGCCAATGTTATTTTCATGCCTTAAGCTATTTCTTCTGCTTTTTAACATCATTTACCAAATAAAAATGACAAATTTTACAGCTCATATTACTTATTAATGTCTACAATAAACAAGAACTTGCTAACTGACGTGATGTGTACATTTATAGCTAAAAACGAACGTATAATACGCTGGCATACCTGTTTTGTGCCACATCCTTTTAAGGGAATCTCAAGTATGGTCACAGCATCCCCTGTGCCGGCTGCATAGCAAGCACTGTTACGGTCAAAGTCCGCGTAGACCAGTCCATAAAATGGTTCCTTAAACTTGAGTTCAATATGCATGAATCCTGAAGCACAGTTCAGCACGGCCATGGTCCGGTTCAACTTGATCTCAGGCTGTAAGGAATCCAGCTCTGTTACCTTTCCGGCAAGGACGGCAGTTGGTGGGAGTCCCTCGCCATATTGAACGTCAAGGGCTTGCAAGTCATAGTTTGATTGGCAGCGAGCGAATTTGGCAGTTAGAAGGAGCACAAGGCAGTTGATTGAAATCAAGTGGAAACTCCTGAAAAATCAAGTCAGTAAATAATATGTTATAGTTAGGCGAAACTTTTTTAAATCTTTAATACAGAATAGCTTACTACAGCTAACAGATAGCCGGGTGAAATCCAAGAAAAATTAGAAACAAGCAAGATTTGATAAGCATATATTTCCGTTCCTTAATTTGTAATCAACCAGGGTCTTTAAAGGCTTTTTTATCCAATCATATTCCATGATGTCCATTCTTATAACAATTAGTGCCATTCCGTAAGTCATATTACGGCCACTGGTTCTTTTTCTACCCCAGCCACTTTTAAGACGTTTCTATATGCCTAAACATCCTATTTTCAGAGCTTGTAAGATGAGATTGCCAAAACCAGCAGCTTTGCTGCTGGTTTGAACGTTGCTTTGCAGCAAAATGATGGTCAAATGACCATGTTACAATTTATGCCGTGTGGGCGGTGTTTTGTTGTTTTGAAGGCCTTGCAACACCTCAAACTACACAATACCTTCAAGACATCCATAAAGATATCAATAGTAATGATATTTGTCTACTTATCATAATACCTTTTTCTGGAGACAAATACCATATATTCCATCAAAAATAATAATGTCATGTAAAAACAAGAACAAATGAAATGTTTTTAAAATTTGCAAAGACGTAGTGCATAAAACAACAAAAACACTCAATTTCCAAAATAAATTGGAAAAAATTCGTGCGTACTGCGTACATTTTAGAAGTTTTCCCTTGCCAAGGATATTGGTACAGAATAATAATACAAAAAGTACACGAGATGAGAAGATGTACATACGAAATAGTCGTAAAAGTCGTAATAATGATCGCGTTGATGTTAAAAAGAACATTACAAACAGTATCCGTGTATTCATTTTGATTTTAATACAATAACTGAAGATGCTTAGGCATAAAGTCTGTTTCTTGGCAGAAAGATCCTTTTAGTGAAGATGTTTGATTACTTTAGGCCAAACAGTATTTTGGCATGTTGGTGACGAGAAATAATGTATGATAATGTAGGACTATAAGTGTGGTGCTTCAAGTCAACTTTAACCTTATAAAAATGCTCGTCTAATTCAGTTCTGTTGCGAAATTTCCTTCCTACACACGCACAATTCTCTTCAGGCCTCTAACCACATTTTGCTACACAACTTGATAATACTCGAGCGTGAGCCATCCACATGATTCTATTTTTCTTCCGATAAAAATAATAAAGTTCTTCTGCGGCATGCATGACATGATGACACTTTACTTATTCAAAAGCCCCTTTTCTACAAACTTTCATACATTTTTTGTTATGGATTGAGCCAATGAATTTTATTGTAGACATATTGTGCCTTATTGGTAAAATACTACAGAAAAGTAAAATGAGGCAGCATAAGTAGCAGTACTTTTGTTTTAGCTTTAGATAGATATATTTATATACATAAATGCACATTGTCTTGTATTCCAATTCGGTCTCATCGCAGCGTGCGGCATGGGAAGAAGTGTTTAAGACACAGAAACAACCCTACAAAGCTCCGTGATCGACTGCGTGAATAACTAAAGTAGTTTAATAGCAATGGAGTCACAAAAGTAAAATATACATAACGTTTGGCGATAGAGTTTTTTGCGGAGGACCAGACACCAAGTATAAGGAGAAGACGTCATCATCCCTCTTTTTACTGAATTGTACATGCACTATTACACAAAGTTGGCGAAATCCCATCTGACGATATGAGGACACGATACGATGCGGATGGATGCTGTGATGCATTTAAGTGTAGTTTAGTAACATAGACAAACGACATGCTTTATCATCATGATGTATTTAAAAGATTGAACCGCAAGCGGTATCATTATTGTTCTCCGTTGATTGTAAAACAACCAAAAAAATCCCTTCTTTTCCTTATATTATCTTGTTCGAAAATAGCGTTCCTATGCTAAAAGTCCCAGGTTACAGTTACTTTCTTCTCATTCGGACCAAATCATTCTCTCTGGTTTCACCGCATGTTATTATCTTTGTCTGCGTTCAGTTTTTGGTATTCATGCCAGAACAGTTTATTGGTTGGAAAGAGAAAAGGGACAAT
>JAHZNG010000422.1:0-17384 GCA_027744375.1 Orchesellides sinensis
AAAACAATATTTCTGAACATTAAATATTTACAAGTATTTTCTAACATTTTTAAAGGTGGAGCTAGCGTTCATTACCACGTTCTTTCGCCAATGAGTAGAGGTAATACAGCGCGATATTATTTAATTAAGCATTGTTGATGTGTGTCCTCATGAACATTTTTTTTGCATTTTGCAGGTCTGTTCCAGAAAGCCGTTAGCCAATCGGGGCTAGCCACCAATCCTTGGGCACTAACTAAAGACCCCGTTTCCCAGTCAAAGAAATTTGCCTCAAACCTTGGCTGTCCATTAGAAAACACAAAAGACATGGTTTCATGCATGAAAAACCTTACGGCAACGGAAGTAGTAAGGGGTCATCAGGTGGTATCCGATCCATTACGACAACTCATTGATGTATTTGTTCCAACAATTGAGCTCAACATTCCTGACGGAAAAACCTTCCTTGCCGAGCATCCGTTGGATGTGCTTGACAAAGGAGTATTTAATAAGGTGCCATTAATGACAGGGGCCAACTCAGAAGAAGGCTTGATAAATTCAGCAAGTTAGTTAAATTACGCAATACGCAACTAGATTTTTTCACACATTAAAAATTACAGATAAGATTACAAGAAAATTAAATTCTTTTTCCTGTAGTAATTGCAAGAAACGAATCCCTAATTCAGCATTTACGTCAAGAAATGGAAAAAATATTGCCACGTCTTCTTTACCTTGAAGACACTACAAATACTACCGTGTTGGATCAACTCAGAAAATATTACTATTTGACTGAGTCTAAAGCTGAATCCTTGGAGGATTTCGCTAACTTCACAAACATGTTTACAGACCGGTTTTGGCTTACAGGCTTGCATCAGGTGGCCAAATACCAATCTAAGGCTGCTCCAGTATACCTTTATTATTACACTTATGCCAGTGAGTTCACCTTGACGGACTTTGTCCTGGCTTTGAAAGGAGAGCATCATCCACTTTTCGAGATTATGGGGATGGCTTTGAGAAAGCTTGTGAGAAAATACATTTACTGGGAAAATCTTCCAAACTTTGGTAATTGTTTAATTAAACAAATACGAGGTACAAAATAATAGATTTTTCTTAACTCTTGTGATTTTTTATGTTTTGTAGGAACCTGCCATTCTGATGAGGTAATTTGTTTATCTAACTTTTGTAAGATTTGTTGAAATCCGACTTTTTTAAAAACTAGTTTTATGATGTGAACTCTTGTTTGTTTAAATTTCCAGTTAAGTCTGCAGTTCTACATGCCTCTTCTTGCAAAAGTCTCTCCATCCCACACCGATTATCAAATGTCTAGAGAGATGGTGAAACTATGGGTACAGTTTGCGAAAGCAGATATAGACAGCAAGGGCAGAACCGAGCTCAGCTTCCTTGGTCAAAAATGGCCTCCTCAGAATCCTAATGAACCCTTGACATACTTTAAGCTTGATGCTAAGCCTAGACTAATCTCAGAACCCTTTACCGATAGAATTCAATTCTGGGACAGTTTACAAATCGCTAAAAGCATGTGAACGAATATTATATTTAGTAACTTAGATAAAGCTTAGGTAATTCGCATATAGTAGGTATGTACGAACAAAAAGGCAGCGCCGCACAATAAGAAAACTTCATACGCAAAATGCAACTGGAGCACGCAATCGAGTATTATATTTCTAAATACAATGTATGCGATTTCCTTTAATTTTAATTTATTTAAAATCATTATCATTTAGTCATTTTAGATACACGCGAAAGTTGTGCTATTCGCACTCTATTGGAAGTAATCACCCGAATTTTTAAACAGGAAGTGATACAAACATGTAATTTTACTCTTCTGTCAAATTTAAAACGAACAAAACACTACTGAATCGCTATACTTTGGGTTTTAGACTATTGAGCAACAGGAAGTTAGACATTATTAACTAGCATAAATGAAACATGGTACAAAAAGTCACTGTTTTTAGGATTTGATAGAAGCTATCTATTGCCGAGAATGTGCTGTTACAATTTTCTCACTTTTTCACATTTTTATATCTACGGAACAATGTTTTTTCTTCTGCCTGATGAAATGATGATGAAAAATGGGAGTGTATAAAGTACACTGAATATTAAAAGGGTTAAGATGCTTAATTCTACGTACCTTCGTAACATTTAATATAATCCATTAACACTCTTCTTCATAACTCGGTTAGTTAATTTAAAAGTATGCCATTTTCGTTACAAATGTGCAGCTTCATTTGCCATATCTGTGATGCTTGTAGTAAAGTTGTAAGTTACAGTCTAAAAGTATCGGAATCGTATTACACAAACTGGAAACTGTGGTTAATGTTTTAATAATTGCACACACCACAGCCAAAACTAATTTTAAAAGCATTTACTAACAAAATAATTTAATAATGAGTTTTACCAAAGAAGCTTTGTATAAAAAAGCATTTCATAAAAACAGTTAATAAAATAATAAAAATACGAAAATTGATAAACAAAATGATTCTCCTCCCACGCTTGTTTTTAACAAAAATTATTCCAACTTTTACATGAAATATTCAGGTGAAAATTGCTTAACATTGAATTTGTTTTTTAGTAAGTTTCCTACAATTGCCTATCATGAGTTATGTAAACCGTAAACAAATAGGTAATTGTTCTTACAACATTTTGCTACTACTACTCAACTCAGGGATATAAACAGTAGTGTAAAATGATTGATATCTCATGCGAGAAATTCTCATGTCCTTCTTGGCCATCAACTTCAAAATAAAACTCACTAGCATTTATGTATACAACAGTCCATTGTAGTACAAATTACAAATTAAATACCTTATTAATCAAGAAGAGTAATGATATTAGTTTGTGAATCGTATTGGAAAAGACTTTGTGTTCAGTTGGAATTTTTAACTCATCAATTAATGTTCGTAAATCCTAATATAGAAAGCAGGGTACTGATTTATTTTGCCTTTTCATTCACCTTGGTTTGGAATTATTTCTGTCATTCATTCACTTAATCTTGACTGAAAACGCATGCAAATCAAGGTAGACAAAGGTTGGTATTGGTATTTGTTGGAGAAATTGGCTGGACAATTTGGGCATACCATACTTGGAATCAAAGGAGCCGTAGCGTGTGAGTCATCATGACAATTTCATTTACATTTACAAACCGTATATATGTATTTGCATACCTATACCGTCTAATCTTTCATAGCCTGAAGCATGAGACCATTATATGCATGCAAACTGGAGAAAAAGAATAGATCTCTTCTGATGCTCTAATACAGCCTCCAGTTCCAGCAATTCCAGCTGATCATTGACAGCACTCAAGTTGTCTTCCATTTGCGGCTGCTGGACCAAGTTCAATACTTTTTTAAGAGTGTTCTGTAAATTAGGAAGTAATAATTTATTAAGAAGCTAGCTCAAATAATTGTAAAATAAGAGCTGTATTTCCAGTAGAAGGCAAAATCTACGAATTACTTTCCACCATGCAAAGTTTCATAGGAGGACGCAAAACCGGCATAGCTGCCTTTGTTGTTTTGTTGGGTGTTACAGTAAACTATTACAGAAACATGAAAACTCTTAGCCCTGTCTTGGAAATCGCGACTGGTAAACTGCAGGGCGTTGTTTCTTTTACAAGAGGTGGAAAAGAGGTGTATGAATATTTAAGAATACCGTATGCGAAAGCTCCACTTGGGGACTTACGATTTGAGGTAATGCTACTCTACTAAAATAAAACGAAAATGCAATTTTGCATTGAAAAAGGCTATCGATTTATGCATTGTTACTTATTACACAGCCTCCTCAACCCGCTGAACATTGGGTGGGCGTTAAAGACGCAACGACTTTTGGTCCACAATGTCTTCAAGTAAATATGATAACTTCGGGGCTTGATGGGTCTGAGGATTGTTTGCTTTTAAACGTATTTACACCCAAGGTAAGATGTAGATTTCTTGCATAGAGCAAATAAAAGTAGTTAATCGTTGAGTGGTACAATGAAGAATATTAAGACATTTTACAGTCAACTGTTAATTGATTTCAGGAAAGAAAAGGACCACTTCCAGTTATGGTAGGATGTAACAGTAGAATTATGACTTGATTGCAATCGTATTCAAACAGTATCTAATTGATCAAATAAATGTACATTAAAGGTCTGGCTGCATGGAGGGGCTTTCGTATTTGGAAGTGCGAACCGATACTACCCTGGATATTTACTTGACGAAGATGTAATTTTAGTCACCTTAAATTACAGGTTAGCTTCGCTAGGATTTTTGAATACTGGGGATGGAATCGTTAGAGGAAACATGGGACTGAAAGATCAAAACATGGCTTTGAAGGTTTGTGTTAATCAAAAAAGGGGTTTTATATAAATTTTTGAGGGGATGAAGAAAATTCCTTTTCTTACTACGAAAGTTTCTGGTTACATAGTGGGTACGAGTAAGCACGAATTGAGACATTAAATAAAATTTTGAAAGTATGAAAACTAATGTAAATATTGGTTATGTATATGTAATGCAGGTTTATTTTCAAATGCAATTATGCAAAGTGGGAGTCCATTGGGAAACTGGGCGGTTAATAGAGAGCCTGCAAAACAAGCAAAGAGATTTGCTGGAAAATTTAATTGTTCTGATACAGACCCAAAGGAAATGGTAGCATGTCTGAAGGCTGTGGATGCTCATACACTTGTTAAAGCTCATCAAGAAATGCTGGTGAGTTGAAACATTTTGAGACATACATATTTTAAACGATAGGATAAGTTTGAGAACTTTTATTGTAATTATATTTACCAGCTTCCTCTAAGAGACAAGATAACTTTATTTGTGCCGACAATCGAGATAGTAATAGACAAAAATGCGTTTATAGTTGAAGAGCCATTGGAGTCAGTCATGTCCGGTCGTATTAACAAAATGCCAATTATAATAGGAGTAAATGAAGAAGAAGGCTTGTTATCTTCCTCCAGTAATTTAGATTTTTTAAATGTGTCTAGTAGATTGTATTGGTTTTCCAGCAATATGTATTTGTAATTATAAATCTTTTCAGTCATCACGGCGAATCAAACAAAATTAAGACAAGCGAATGATGAATGGTCATTCTTTGCCCCCCGGATCCTGGGTTATGATCCAGAGAATCACTTTGCTACTGAGAAAATTCGAGACTTTTATTTTGGAGATGCTCAAGATATTGCCACAAAAGACTTAATTAAAAACTACACCAACATGTTTTCAGACAGACAGTTTTTTGTTCCAACCCACCGATTTGTGAAGCAGTATGCAAAATACGCCTCGGTGCGAATGTATTTGTATTCCTATTCAGCAGAGTTTAGCCTAGGAGATTTGTTAGCAGCAACACAAAATGAACGGTTACCAGCGATGGTCAGTGTGATTTTGGATATTTTAAAACGATGGGTGTACAGGAGAATTCTTAGGGAGGAACTTCCTCATTTAGGAGTATGTCACGGTAAGGAAACTTACACATTTATGTGTGCGGTGAAACCAGCTTAGTATTTGCATTATTAGAAACCATTATTGACAATGACAAACTTTTATTTTACTTTACAGGAGATGAACTGCAGGTTAAAGAATAAAAGTTAATTAAAACTTGAATGTAGACATGAATAACAGTTCAAATTCAAATTAATCCTTTTATTTTACTCATCACAGCTAATATTTAATTGGCCACTAAGTTCCTTCATTCATGAGAAGCACAGAGACTTTGAAATGTCTAAGCAGATGGTGAAATTATGGACAGATTTTGTAAAGAATAGGTAAGGGAACGATTTTAATATACAATCATATGAAGAGTTATTTTACATATAATTGAGAATATGTAAATTTTGAAACTTTGCTTTGAAAGGGATTCAATCAGCATAAGTAATGTGGAGTGGTCCCCCATCAACACAAAGGCATCGGTGCCATTTCAGTATCTAAATATAAATATGAATCCGAAAATGGAAAGTGAGCCTTTTTTGGATCGGATAGAATTTTGGAATAAATTAGACCTCTAAGTGAATTCCAAACTAATTGTTATATAATTTAAATTTGTTGCTCCACAAACACAAGAGAAAAATGAAAACTGTTAACTGACTGTGATTATGAAGACAAATAAATACAAACAATACCGCTATGGCTGGTATTTCGATTCGACTATAAGAATTTGAGCATTATATGGTATAAATTTTTCAGTTCCATGCCATTTTCATGTCAGCCATATTACATTTCAATACCTGTTTGAAATATTTGTAGCATTGGTTCAGGCGCCTAACATCGCAGTGTAACTGTCGTAGAAAACCGGATATTGACAATTTATAAGGGATAGCTTGAGCAAAATTAATCTCGACTTCACAAAGTTTATCTCATCTTCTGAAATACATTTTAATTGCGTAGATTCGTTAATATTTAATTACCCATACTACATATGTATGTAAGAAGCAAAACCAACCTTACCACAATATACACATAAATATATCAATACTTTAGCAGCCAAGTAAAAAGAAGTTAAGTTAGCCAAATGACTAAATTCCCCTCAATTTGAATTCAAGGTGTGCTTTGCAAGTTCAAAATAGAATACATATATGTATACATTTTGTGAATTGGATTCCTAGCCAAAAGTTGGTTACTCATACTGTGCAGAGGTGAACAGTTGAAGATAGAACGAACAAATTGGCAGAAAAAGTATTTGGTTTACATGCCCGTGGTCACTGTGATTTGAGTTTAGGGTGTCACGCGTGTAAGAAAAAGTGGAAGTCCTTGTAACGTTATACCATGCACTCCAACAAAATTTCTTGCAATTAAGAGACGAAGCGATATTAGAATATACATGCACCCTTGTGATTTTTTGTCGCATTAGTTCATGCAGGTAGTTTGACTTTCGTGACTCCAGTAATGAAAGACAATGGAGTCAACATCTCTACCACCGCCTATCCAGGAATAACACTTGGATGAAAATTGATGACATGCATGGATATACCTGTATATTCTCTTATTTAGTTTACATATGTATACCAGCAAACAATTTTACTGGTTTTTATTCCTTTTTAAATAAACATCTTCACCTTGAGACATGTGATGTGATAAAGGAACGTTTCAATCGGTATATACAAACAACATGGTTGTGAATTAAAAATTTCTTATATAAAGTTACTACCTTAGTGGCTTCTCTGCATTCATGGTTTATTCCAAACTTATTAAGATTTGTAAAAAAATGATTTTACTTAAATATAAAGTAATAGCTATTTTCTTACAGAGTATTAGTTGGATGTAGTATATCGCTCTCCGGATGGGTTTTACAACAATTTTAGTTTCATGGCTTTCGAAGTACAACTTGTACTTGTAATATTAAATGATTTTTTTACACGCATAATACGTAATACACGTTCAGCGAGTGCTTAAAAACTTATTAAAATACTATCATAAACGTTTGCAAACATATTTAAACTTAAAAAAACAAGTTTGGAATTTCCATTTCAATTTGTTTTGATGACTTATGTAGACGTAATAAACTGCGTAATCTAAAAGTAAAGGTAAGATGAAGAAATTAGTTTTTGATCTGATGTTCATAACATTTCTGAGTCCATCCATAACATAACTTAACAACAATAAGTAGTAATTGTTATAAATATTCGAAACCTTTACTTATACATTAGTGATTAGGGTGATTACGTAAGATTTTATACGCAAAAATAAACATTCCAATGCATTCTAAATGCAGGAAAAGTAACTCATATTTGTAAAAACGTCAGTTTAGCTAACTTGTCTGTTTTTGTGTGATGTGTAGAAGACTGTTGTGAGGAGAACCGGTTTAACTGCTGAATTGCTTTGCTGTATGTATTAATTGTATCACGCTAACTGACTTTAATGACATTGCAAAGGTATGTGTGTGTGCTAATACGACAACAATATTTTAAGGAAGGGAATGCTAAACATAATTTAATGACTTCGACAGACAATGCATTCTAAATGCAGGAAAAATACTCATATTTGTAAAAATGTCAGTTTAGCTAACTTCTCTGTTTTTGTGTGATGTGTAGAAGACTGTTGTGAGGAGAACCGGTTTAACTGCTGAATTACTTTGCTGTATGTATTAATTGTATCACGCTAACTGACTTTAATGACATGACAAAGGTATATGTGTGTGCTAATACGACAACAATATTGTAAGGAAGGGAATGCTAAACATAATTTAATGACTTCGACAGACGCTGCAATGTATAAAGAGTTATTATATATGTAGGTATGTACAGCGTTAGCACAAATATTCCTCATTTCAGTACCCCAACATACACATCCGTACCATACATAGTGTGTACGAAAATACATACAGTTTTCGAAGGAACTGTTGACTTGTTGATTGTGTTCAGAAATTGCCTTAGCACACATCCCAAACAAAGTGCTATATATCCTTAGTTTGCCTTATGCCATAAATGTCATACGTCATGTCATGAATTCATTGTTATTTTTTAACTGAAAGGAGTTTTTGTATGATATGACCAAAATCATAATTATTACGTATAGGTTGCAAGTGCTATCTACTCTTACTCTTTGTTTATTTCACATTTTAAAAATGACGAAAAGAGTGACAATGTGGCTTTGTAAAAAAACTACAAGTCAACCATGTGGCTGCAACAGAATAACAAAAAAATATTATGTCCAACAAACTCCAACATGATCCCATATTTTTTGCATGAATTTTTATACATTGCAAAGTATTTTGGCTGTTTCTGGTTATGTATAGATATATATGTATGCATTAAAGGTAGATATTTCAGAACGTGATCGAAGGCACAAACAAGCAATATTTAAGCTGAAAACATAAAAGAATGAAAATTTGTATAGATAGGCATGTATACCATGCTTTGATGCTTTAATTGAAGTCAAAGATAGGTTAAAAACATTTCCCATTTTGACTTTACATGCAGAAACGACGAGGACCCACATTGCGTGTAATCAGTTTAACTGCTCATTGTAACTAGTAACACAAATATTTTAGTGTGTCCGCTTGCTCACAAACTTACAGCATGGGAAACGGAGCACGCGAGTTTAAATTGCAGATTTAATTTTTCGTAAAATTATCTTCATGCTACCCTGGACATAGTAAGTGCACACCACAGAGAGTTCATAACTTCCGTTTTAAAACTTGTCAACAGAGCGGAAAATGAATTGGTTTATGTGAATATTTGTTTGTGTAAATCTTGCTGCTGTAGCCCATGCAAATATGCGGCACTTCAGAGAGCTAAGTTTTTCAAAAATTTCAAAGCTCGTGAAAACAGATTTCTTCTCAGGAATCTTAATTCTTGCTGTGGGATACTTGTACATTAGCTACCTGAAAAATTCCGAGAGGCCGATTGTTACAGTTAACAATGGAAAATTGAAGGGTGTAGTGTCCTTTTCAAGGGACTATTTGAAATACCATGCATTTTTTGGGATACCTTATGCCAAGGCTCCTGTAAAAGATCTCAGATTTGAGGTATTACAAATATGTCCAGTGACCAATTGCTATTTAAGTGTTTTTCGTGCAAGTATATCATATATGTAAACCTTTAATACGTAGTCAAAACAAACTTGTTTTTTCATTAGCCCCCACTCCCACCTGAAAACTGGGATGGAGTTAGAGACGCAGGCTTCTATCGATCTCAATGCATTTCTTTGGAATTGCTTTTCGCTGGTGGGGTACTCTTTGGTGAGTAACTAGCAATCTAGCAAACTAGTTTTTGTTCTATTTTGTTGATGTACTATGAACTATGCAATGTTACGTTAGCTTCTATTTCCTTACATAAATATAGGTGAAGAAGACTGTTTGTTTCTAAACGTGTTTGTGCCACAAAACGTATGTGCAACATTCATTAACCTTTAAATAACTCGTGTGCAATCGGATTGCTGATTGTGATTAAAATTACGTAATTGAATTGCCTCCTTTCCCTTTTCAGAGAAAAATAGCGCATCCATTACCTGTTATGGTATTTTTACATGGTGGTATGCTCTATTGATGTTTTCATACCTTAACAGATTATCCACATGTTTGTATAACAATGCAAACTTTATGTCATAATTATTCTGCATCTTTGCATTGAACCAGGTATGTTTCACTTTGGTTCTGCCGAAGATCACGGGGAAAAGTATTTTATGGATGAAAATGTCATATTGGTCACTTTGACGTACAGACTTGGTGCATTGGGTAGGTCTTTGAACACACGTTAAAACTAGTTAATTCATGTAGTATGCCGTGATAAAATAAAATATAGTCGTTTCCATATTAAAGGTTTTCTGAGTACCGGAGATCACAATGCACGAGGTAACCAAGGTCTAAAGGACCAAAATATGGCTTTAAAATGGATTCAGAAAAATATTCATCATTTTGGTGGAGACCCCAACCAGGTCATATTATTCGGGGAGAGTGCCGGTGGCTTATCAGTAGGCTTGCATATTTTATCGCCCATGTCAAAAGGTACCCATTTAAATATACTGTTTGGGATTACAAATTGAGGGTGGGATTCAAAATGTCCTTTTTGAAACCGTTATGAAGGACTTTTCAAAAAAGCAATCACGCAAAGTGGAGCAACTCTTAGTTCGTGGGGAATTATGAAACAGGCCGAAGCTCAAGCAAAACGCTTCGCTGCAAAATTTGACTGCCCAACTAACGACAACTCGGAAATGGTCAAATGTTTGAAGGAAATTGATGCTAGGACATTGGTCTACGGTCATATGGAAGGAATTGTAAGATGTTATTGCTATTAAACTTAAGTTTATGATACAATGCGGAAATTTTTAAAAACAATTAGTTCAATAGCATCACGTCTGAAAATAGGATTTCTTCAGAACAAGACAAATGATATTCACGCCAACGATTGAAGCCGTAAATGACAGTAGAGCTTTTATCGCAGAGGACCCTGCAAAGACGCTTGAAAGAGGAGATTTTCAAAAAATTCCATGGATAATGGGAGTGAATGCGGATGAAGGATTACTGTATAGCAGTGGTGAGTATATAAACAACAACACAACCAATTCTTTAACGATTGAAACAGCACCTAGTAAAGTTCATAAGTGTTATGAGCGAATTTTTATCAGCTTTGGCAGCTAATGTTACCAAGTTGGCTCTCATCACCCAGTTTGAACTGAGTCTTCCAGTTACACTTCAGTACGCAAGGAATGATGAAATCACTGACAAAATTCAACAGTTTTACTTTGACAACATGCATATCAATGGAACTCGTCAAGATTTCCTACGGAATTTGACCACTCTATATGGCGATCGTCATTTCTACCAGCCAGTCTCCAGGACTGCTAAGCTTTATTCTCAACATGCTCCATTGTATCTCTACTACTTTAACTTCTCTGGATTTCACAGTTTCGAACATTTTATTGCTGACAGAGAAAGTCAATATATACACCCAATACTTAGTCTTATTGTTAATCACTTCTTTAGAGTTATACAAGAGTTTGTCTTTGGTATTCCCGTTCTTGGCAATGGTACGAAAAAATACATATTTAAATAATATTTAGGCTAGGCAAAAGCTTAATCTGCTGCTTAATCAAACTCATGGTATGTGATTTATACTTTAAATAGGTACTTGTCACGGGAGTGAGTTGCCATTCATGTTTAATCATCCTTGGACGCCATATTTACTCTCAAGGTTACCTGAAAGAGATGTCCAAATGTCGAAAGATCTTGTGCGTCTTTGGGTGTCATTTGCCCGATCGTGGTATAGTTAAATATTGGCTAACGTAGAGGCTAATCCTATAATAAAATATTAACATAATTTTGATGAAATTATTACAATGCTAAATATAGGGACACACTCATGTTGGGCAATGTACACTGGAAACCGGTGGAACCAAATAAACCTTTGAAGTACTTAGAAATTAGTAAAACTCCAGCCATGATTGACGAGCCGTTTAAAGAAAGGGGGAACTTTTGGGAGTCGATAGTTGACAAGCTTGAAGAACCGGAAGTGACTTAGTTTCTAACAGCAAAGCTTTAGTTAACAATGCAAGTATTTTTAATCCTTACCATACCATCTTTAAGTTCCTTCATTTTTAACTCTTGTGCCATTCCAACCTTACTTTTTATTCCTTTCTCTGATATTTTAAATACTATTATGGAATTTATTGTAAAAAAGTGTGGTATTTGATTATTATGTACATATTTTAGCAACATAGTCTGTGATTTGTAATTTTTAAAGAATTCTCATGACGCAACTTGCGTGCGTGTGAGGCATGTGTTATTATTGTATGTATGTGGTATTTGATTATTATGTACATATTTTAGCAACATAGTCTGTGATTTGTAATTTTTAAAGAATTCTCATGACGCAACTTGCGTGCGTGTGAGGCATGTGTTATTATTGTGTGTTATGTTGTTACTGATGAAAATGCTCAGCAGCAATGCAGGGAGTAATTTGTCTTTCCGAACTACAATTATGCACCCCTATGTATATGCATATATATGTGAAATAGTTGATTTTGTGAAGAAGTAAAGAATTCCCAGGATAGAGGAAAAAGGTTTTAAATAAATATGCAGATAATTTATTCTCTGATTACAAAAAGAACTGCCATACTGCCATAATAATGAGGAGCAAGACAATGAACATGAAACTGACAAACAACTACACTCGACCTTTCATATGAGTGAAATTACATCACGCAAACATTTAAAAAAGCAATATGCTACCCTATCCTTCTACAATTAAATATTAAATTATAATTGTTTCTGAGAAATAATTTTTTAACAACAACAAATTTGTGATCCTGCTGAATTTCTTCCACCATTGCTTCCATGATATCCGTTATTATTATTTCCATTTATTTTTACGGCATTGGGTTTGCATATCTTTGCTCTGCCATTAGATTCTATAACGATTGTGCAACTAAAGGTGACTATTGTACATTTTTTGCCGTCAGGGTCATCAGTCGATGGTTTTGAAACACCGTAACTTGGCGAAAATCCATCTTGTCCGTCGTGTGGAGAGGTTCCCCTTGAGGTATCTGTAACAACGGGCTGTCTAGACTGAGATGAAGGTACTACACGGCCGTGTTCATCAACTCTGTATGCTTGCCCGTTCCCAGGGGTCGGAAGAGAAGAATGGGGTTGTGATGATGGTTGTTGTATATAACCATTTGTAGTGTGTGTATTACCATTACGGCCAGTGGTGGTGGTTGATGTGGTCTGTCGATGACCATTTTGGGTTAGGGTAGGAGCTTGGTGGTAACTGCCCGGTAGTTGTGATTGGGTATGTCTGGCACCGTTTCTTTGACCTGTCGTTGGAACTGTTTGCCCAGGTGTTTGGTCAAGGGCTGTCCCAGAAGTTGGAGTTCCTCTTGGCCCAGATATTCCATCATATCCGTGGATGCCTTCTTGGCCCGAGGGTTGGCCTGTCAGGAAGTCAGTGCTATGTGTTGCTGTTCTGCCATTCTGTTGAGCACCAGGGCTTCCACCCGTACCATATTGTGCCGCATATCCATTTCCTGTACCTTGCTGATTGCTAGGTGCCGCACCACCGGGGCTTGCACCCGCACCATATTGTGCACCATGTCCATTTCCTGTACTTTGCTTAACGCCAGGTGTAGCACCACTGGTGATGTCACCTGTACCATACTGTGTCCTATATCCATTTACTGTACCTTGCTGTATGCCAGGTACTGAACTACCCGGTATTCCACCCGCACCTAATGTTGTCGCATATCCACTTTGTCTATAGCCGTTGCGGTAATTAATCGCTCCATTTTGACCAGAAAGTGGATGCCCAGTCTGTTGACGCTGCCCTGCTGTTCCAAATCCAACCTGTTGATCTTGATAACGGGATGTCCCACCCCCACCATTACCAGGCTGACTGGATTGATCATATCGAATCGGAGCATACTGCCCATTTCCAATACTTCCAAAATATACTGTTTGTGCTTGCGCTTGACCAGTGCCAAATGTTTGTGCAAAAGCTCCTGGTGTACTACTTTGAGCAAAGGGTCTACTAGCTCCACCTCCACTGTACCCATTACGGTAACCATTTCCGCTGGTTCCTGGGACTCCACCATATGTTCCGTAATATCTTCCATTTGTTCCTACAGGTGTTGCCCCTCCAGAGATTCCATTTGTGGAAGGACGTAAACTTGGAGTTTGATATCCATTACTAGTTGGACCCTGAACATTGTGTCCTCCTTGGTTGTTAGGGTCAATTCCAGATGAACCATGTGATCCAATACCATGTAGACCTACAGTTCTTCCATTGACTCCATTACCTATAGGTTTAGTTGCCCCATAACCAGCATCATAAACCCCAGGTTGCAAATGAGCGCCTGGAATGGCGCCACCTTGGCCAGTTTGTCTTTCGATTCCTCCAGTTCCACTTAAGCTAGTACCTTGCAGTCCATGGCTTGGACCACCTCCGTGTCCACCAGTTGCAGTGCCAATTCCTGAGAGACCAACTCCTTGACCCGTGATAACACCTGGAATATTATGTCCTTGTCCAGAAGAAATTCCTGTGCCTATAGAGCCCGTTCCTCGCCCTTCAGTTCCAACTGTCCCTGCTGGTAGCCTTGATTCATCAGTTACATGCGCACCATTTGATGGTCTTGAAGCGCCATTTCCTCCAGCTTGTCCTGGAAAGCTGTATCCGTTACCATATCCTATCCCTGGCCTAAATCCTTGTGGTAATCCAGAACCTTGTCCTAGTTGTCCAGAATGCTGTGGGATAAACGCTCCTTGTGGCGGTATTTGGTCTGTTCCACCATATTGATCCCCAGATACACCAGGAGAGATAGACTCCTGTGGGATTTTGGCCCCATGAGTATATCCATAACCAGAACCTGGGTAACCTCCTACTCCCTCAGTTCCAATTGTACCACCTCCGGAACCAAACCCAGTTGGTTGTAAATAAGCTCCTCCTCCTCTACCATAAACGTTACCACCCGCTGCTAAATTTCCTACACCGGCTGTAGAGCCACCAGATGTCGCACTTGCACTTGCCATTGACTCTTCTCCATTCTGACCTAAACTGACTTGAACCTGAGAGTTAGACGGGCCTTGACCAAGACCAGATGCTTGTCCAGAGCCAGCTCCAGTACCAAGGGACAACTGTGCTTGGGCATTTCCGGAAGAGCTAAACATGAAAATTGAGTCAGCATTAATTTCCAGATTTTCGACAATTTCTGTTTATGAAAATAGATTTTAACCTTGCTATTTGCCCACTAATTCCAACACCAGCCAACTGAACTTGAGACTGGCTTAGTCCCCCATTCTGCGATTGAGCTTGACCAGAAAAGAACCCTTTGCCGAAAACTTGACCTTGCACCTGTGCTTGGCTAGCTTGCCCTATAAAAATGCATTATTACGTTTGCAATCCAAAACATGAATGCCTCAATTAACATTTCAATTATCTTGTGCAGCTAATACTCATGCACTAACCCGGCGTGTTCCAATTAGTCTGAGCTTTTGCCTCACCAACAGGCGCTGAACTTCTATAATACCCATTGTTTCCATTAGCTTGTCTCTTCCTTCTTAGGTGATCTGAACTTACGAAGGATTTCTTCACTATGGGTAATCCATTGCAGAAAGCATTTCCCAACTCAGAAACCGGAGAAGGAGATAACTTGAAGAGGTCTGCATTATTATCTGGTAACGACGAATTTTCTGATGAAATCTGTATTCTGAATTCAAGCAAGCCGACATCTTCCAAGAACTTAAGCCCTAACTCTTCTTCCAGCACTTCTACTAAACAGACGGGGACGGATTCATCTTTGTAGAATATCAGACCCTGAACATAAAATGATATTATTTTAATGAATTGAATTTGGGTTCCTATTACTAGATTGAATGACAAACATGAAAGACAATACGCACTGATTGATAATCTATCAAAGCTAGAACTTCCGTATTGGTTTCAACCGTTAAATTTTCTAACGTCTGCCACTCCTCCGTGTCTATCGCCTCCTGCATCAGTAATTTAGAAAAGATGTGAAATAAATTTTTAAACATTGCCTTCATGTATTTTAAAAACTTTACCGTTTGCAAATCAGCGTAACAAAATGCAAAAATAATTCCAATTAGGCTAACTAATTTAAACTTCATTTTAATAAGCTTCAAATTTGGTAAGCTTGCTTGAAGTCGTTTCAGCATTGCCTTAATAACTAAACCATATAAAAAGATCGTTCATACATATTAAAACATTTAGATGCACAAGATTATTGCATTCATTCTGATTAAAACTGGAAATACAAGAAAATGTATAATTTTTTTCAGAAAAAGTAAGACTTCCTCTCAGACACAAAGGGTCAACAAGTGACCTGTAATCCAACCCTGTCATTCATTTTGTATTGCAAACACATTTTCTGCAAATGCGAGCGTCTTCTTAATGCACTCAGACATTACCAAGAAACATTAAAGTGTTTTGCAAAATATCATGTTTTAACCCATTTTACTTTCGATTGCATCAAGATGGGAGTCCTAACTGCTTATTTAAGTAATCAACGACCTACATGTTGTGACGTGATTTCAGAAAACATTAAAGGCTATTGAAAGCATAATCCATTATGGAATGTTTTTGTCTGTAATTGGTTTACAGACGCATGTACAGATATGTATATATTAACAGATATCTTTTTCAAGATAGGCTGCATGTAAAACCTAATGATGGAAGGATGAAGGTTGATGAAGTATATGGAGTGAAGTAGAGTACCACAGAATATTTGCGGTTTATTGCAAAAATAATTTTCAGGATTTTACATGCAATATAAAGGAATATGCTATAACTACAATGCTGAGTTTCATAAAACTTGATAATATACATATATATATATTTACTTGTGTTTAATTGTGTTTTCTTTCCAGTGTTTCTTATCCATACATCTTTAAAGATTCCATTGCATAAAATAGAGGCAATGTAAAATCAAAATACATTTGTAATGTAAAAGTGTACAGTATCTACATTTGTATGCATAAAACAAAGACAGGCATTAGGTGTTGGGTTAGGTATGAATGCAAAAATTAGCTTCCTTGTTCTTACTCTTCTTTTTTAACTTGCATTGATGAAAAATATTGACTAGGTTGTGTGCACATTGTCTTTACAGCTCAGAACCACAAACAAGCTCACGATCAAGTCTCCAGCGATCAACAAACCAAACACCAAAAAGCCAGATGCAGCTTTGTTTGGTTATTATAAAAAACGCATATCGACTGCTTCGTTGCAATACCAGCTATATGCTTTGTCCGCGATTTGCAATACATCGTAAGTGATTTTGATGTCAGTTGCAATACCAGCTAAATGCAATAAGGTAGTTTTGTATAAACTTGCCTTAAAGTGGATGCACAGATTTATAAGAAATTACTACTAATAAAAATGACTATTTTTAAACAATATTAATTTAATTTTTCAAAACAATATTTCACTCCATCGTGAAAAGTAGTTTTGTGTTTGTCACCACAAAAAAAACTAATCA
>JAHZNG010000423.1:0-16943 GCA_027744375.1 Orchesellides sinensis
ACTTACTGTTGAAAACTCCTGAACTGTTGCAAAGCCCTCCATAAACTCCTTCTCATCTCCGTCTTTCTTCTTCTCCATTTTTATGCTTCCAGTCAAATTTATCGTCAACGCTTACTTAAATTCTTACAAAAAGTTCCTATAAAAATTCAGTCCGGTCAGCAGTGTTCACATCCCGCTTAAAATCAGAGTAGCTGTTCTTCACCAATTCACACAAACTGATTTGTTTAAAAGTGTTTTTAAATCTAAAATCAAAACACTTTTTCAACCTTGTCGAAAACGTCGTACCAAATTTGTTTTGTAAATTTGTAATGTTGTCCTTGTCCATGTGAGAGGAATGCGACCTGATCAGCGTGAATTTCGACAATGCATGTAAGGCTACAACATGGCAAGTGAAATTTGCCGCTGTCTTTGTGACCCTACATACCCACACACACTTTTAGTCTCTCAATACCCCAAAACCATTGGAACCAGAAACCATTGAAAACATATGTGAGGAATGAAAGCGTGAATTTGCTAAGCAAATTGTGTTCCGCGGTAATGACAATTGCTTTGCAATATTGCTTGTAATGTAATTACATCGTTAATTTATAGTTTAAAAGGTAATATACATTTTAAGCTATCATTAAATTAGTGTTTTAAATAGGATTAAATTAAAATGTGTCCTTGTCCCCTTTTCGTCTTGATTCCAGGATTGATAATGTAGGTTTAATTTAGGAATGCATTCAAAACAAAGCAGTATTTTTTAATTTTACTCTGTTGTTTCCTGATAGATTTTAAAAGTTTAGCTAGTTTTTCCTGCTTAGGTAAACAAATTATGTAGGTTAGCTACTCGAGCATATCCTCACAGCTAAATATACAAATCAAATTCAGTTTGGTTCCGCAAGTGTTTTAATTAACAATATGAGATGGCTTGTAAAATTATGATTATTGATTTTTTAGACAGAGAGAGAGAGAGTTTTACCTTTACCAAATTGCGTTGCTATATGTCGTATGCTAAATTGCGAAAATTTCATCCGCTTTGTTATTATTAAGTTTACACGTGAGGTGATAAAAATGCATCTGTTTATCTGTACACCTGTTGTTTAGGAGTAATTACCTTTTCCGTACACGTAATCCAGCATAATATCATCTATTAATTGTTATTGGAATTGCATTCTAATGCTATTATGCGAAAGTTGCATGTAGGTTAATGATTAGAACTTATTTACTGCGAATCCCAACAAAGTTGTCCAAGATGGTATATATCGAAAGGTTTGGGACTTGGGACAACTGCGACAACGTTTGCAATTTGTTTATCTTGATAAACTGCGGAATAAACATGTACAAAATAAAATTGCAACAATAAATGAGACTATAAGACCATGAGATGAGACATCCATTTCAGAGTAACTAAAATGCATAATTGAAAATGTATACTCCAGACTGCAGACTGGAGAGTTATGGTAGACCTCCATTAGACAAATTAGCCTCGGGAAATTTTAATGATAAACCACAAGAATTATATCTGAAAGAACCTGACAACGAGACTGGTGAATACATTAGAGTTTTTCCACCACTTTTCCTTCTCCGCTATGCATATGAGATCATAGGATGGAGTCTTGTAAAAGCGAATGATTTTTTGAAACTTAAGGTTTTCATTTTTAGTGATGATAATGGCTCCAGTAAGCCCAACATTCATTAATAGGTGTGTGTTAATTTGCAAACCCATTTTGTCTGCATATGAAACTCAGACGAGTTGATGAGCATATGAAGAGGCAGTCGAAAATATAAGTTGAGGACTCTTACCGTGAAGTTGTCAAACGAATTTAACATGAACAAAGACTCACAATTCCAGTTTAGTGACGAAAGCTGCCGAATTAGACACTACATCTCTATACAGTCTGGATAATGCTACCCGATGAAATCCTACATGGGAATTGTTAAGTAGGTAGGTATATTAAAACCAGTCTGTAAACGACTTGATACACGTAGTAAATGTTACGAATAGTCATATTCATAGTACAGAACAGTTTTTAACGAAACGACATACACAATGCAAAAATCAAAATAATGATAATGAGGTTCTATGTTTCATACATTTACAAGCAATCATAAGCTACGCTCGCAAATTTCGCTCTGTCGCTGACAAGTTGATCTGGACTTCTTTTTATTGCTTACTATATGAGAATGAGAATACATACACGCGTGAGTTGTAGAAATCTGGTACATAAATGTAATATAAACAGAAAAGGATTGTGTGGTGATGATCTGATCATTGCTGGTAACTATAGCCTGAAGCAAAAAATGCTTTACTATAACACTCTCGTATCTAACAAGCCCACTCAGTTAACTTAGTTGCAATATTTATATATGAGCAGATATACTATATAATCATATAAATGCTAGTCGAATACTGGTCAAGAACGTGAAAAAAATGTTGATTATCATTTTTATCGCCATTTCGTGGAAATGGCAGGTTCTTGCCTTGTATCCTAGAATCAGCTTCATCTTGCAGAATACCAGTTTATCATTCATACAACCAAGAAAGAAATATACATACATACATTGCTGTACGCTACTAAAGAAGTCGTATAGTGTGACCTACGGATGTTTACTTGGTAGACATGAGGACTCTTACGCAAATGCAAATTTTTTTGGTCCCATCATAATGGCTAAAGTAAAATGCAACCACTAGTTGCTCTCCTCGTGCAAATATCTTATGTGTGTATATTTTAAACAAGATGAAAATATTGTGTCAAAAAAGAATTGCGACCTCTGAGCTGCAGGGAATCGGTATTAGAACAGAAAAGTCTGCGTGAGCGAATGGTCTGCAAACACTATTTCTGTGCAAATCTATCTGATTACCACATCCTTTTAACTTACTCAGTACCTTGATCATTAGCAATTAAAGTGTCGATGTATTGCATTGGTTTTACCGAGTAGAAGCTAGAAAATTTATTCATTCGTCATCGGCTTTCCCCTCCAACTACAGGCATTGTAATTATGGCGTTGTGGGCAAAGATTCAGTCCCTTAGTACGGACTGTCAGCGACAAATTTTGTCACTATATGACGAAGATCACAAAGACTACCGGTTTCCAATTGAAGTGAGGAACCTATTTGCACAAGCTATCGAGGATGCAGTGTGGTAATTACTAATCAGATCTATACTATATCTATTATTTTAAGATATTGCATGTGGTGTAACGGGTATAGTATTTGGGTAATTTTAGTTTGTTTATTCATTCTACTACGAAATTTCTTCTAGTAAACAGTAGTAATCCAACAGTTTGTCACATTTGGGAGTAAATACCATCTAAATAAAGTTTTGTTTGTGGTTATTTACAGTGCTGGAAGCGTTACTTCAGTAGATGCTGGTCTTGACCCTGCCAACAGTCAGCATCGAGAACTAATTGTCAACTTTTTTACAGGGTTAGTTGGGCTGCTTGAAGAGAGACACCTATTTGCACAAGCTATCGAGGATGCAGTGTGGTAATTACTAATCAGATCTATACTATTTCTATTATTTTAAGATATTACATGTGGTGTAACGGGTATAGTATTTGGGTAATTTTAGTTTGTTTATTCATTCTACTACGAAATTTCTTCGCGTAAACAGTACTCCAACCGTTTGTCACATCTTGGAGTACATGTCATCTAAATAAAGTTTTGTTTGTGGTAATTTACAGTGCTGGAAGCGTTACTTCAGTAGATGCTGGTCTTGACCCTGCCAACAGTCAGCATCGAGAACTAATTGTCAACTTTTTTACAGGGTTAGTTGGGCTGCTTGAAGAGAGACTTAACAACGCCAATTCTGGTGATCAGTTTTTCACCCGGCACAAGTTGTCAGAGACGCTGGCTAGTTTAATTGTAAGTTTTGCAGAGTGCAAAGTTTAATGTCTTTTTGGCTGTTTTGGGTAGCAGGGTAGCATACATGTGGCCGTAATGGTACTCGATATGTGATATGACAAATACGTCATAGTTTACAGAAGGGTTAAGGTTGAGGTTGAAGCGTTTGGCTGTTTGACAACTAATGCAATAACAATCAGACGGTGCAGTAGTCGTCTACGTACTTATTAGTGCAGGGTACAGGGGAAATCCAGCATCATAGTGCTCATTTAACTTACCCACTCAATAATTCATGTACTTTTAATCGAAAAACATTCTTCGTTCTACATTATAAAACTATTTAAGCTCCAAGTGCATAATTAAAACTATTACGTCGTACCATATAAACTTTGTGTTTTAAATTCTTTATTTTAAATTAATTCTTAACAATCGTAATTAATCATTGTTCTAGTCAATCATTTCTTTTTTATACATACATACTTGGGACATTTGACACTAGAAGCTGGATCATAAAGTGTTTTTGCGTGCAATACGTCAGCATTGGTGTATTCGTGTGGGTATATAACCCTTAAAAAGTCAAGTACAGTAATATCCGTCCACTTTGCATTAAATAAGTCTTGTTAATCTGTAATCTACACATACAATACGCTACGCCTAGAGTATTAATAATTCCTACTTGAATAAAAACACATAACATACCAGCAATAGTGAATAGCAATCAATGCAAAGCGTAAGTACAAGATTCAGATTCGTGACACAATGATTAACACAAAATATCTGCACATAGCAATGTAATACTCCCCACAATAATCATTGGGAAAGAAAAAATAAACTTGAATTGAAAAACAGGCTCAGACCAAGCCTCAAGCTTATAGGTGTTTACCTGGATCCTGCATGTTCCTTTCCTGCTTTTCCAAAGCCTAGATTTTTGTTATGACTTTTTGCTTGATTGGCATTGTTATTGTTAAGAATGTAAGCAAGAGCATATAATCTAATGAAGTTAATTTCACATGAATACCTACCTGCTCGATTGTTTACTTCAATATCTCGGACTACGCATAAACACGGTTGTGACGTCTGAAACCCTCTGCTTACTAGCTATAGACACATTAATTGTTGTTTTGAAGTTTTGCTTATGCCCTCTTCACTTTTTATGAACAACTTTGAGTTCTTGATCAAAACAATCTGTGGATCTACACCTTATGGACACATTAGCATGCATTTACATTTACACATTTTCATTCACAAAAAACAACAGAGAAAACGAATGATGGCGAAAAGATTAAATAAGCGGAAGACGTTTGACGTCAGTCCAGTTGATGATTCCCAGAACGAATGAAGGACTCTAATGAAACTTGGAAACAAAACAATTTGATACATGATTTTATGAAAATTTACAACAATGCATGCCTTACGATAGGAAGGTCATTTAGGATAGAAAGCGGATTTCGGTATTAACAATGGCCAGTAAAAATGTTGACCGCAAATACTGCAGACGATAATGTAGAAGTTAGCTGGACAAACACAGGTGGCCAGTTCCGTTTACAAATCAGTATAAACAATAAAATACATATTAATATTCATTAAATTTTCATATCTCCGAAACCTTGAAAGCATCTTTGAAAATGTTTTGTTCTTTTTGGGTAAAAATTAAAACAAACTCTGGTAAAAATAAGCTTTCAATCAAACTAAAAGGTTGGGTTTATAATTATTTTAGGAAAAGAAACAGACGGATCCCATTGGGATGTTTGAACATATTCGAAATAAACGGATCAAAGTAGAAATAGACTTGATTGCACAGCAAGAGGCAGCCGCTTACGGGACAATGGCACAAGAGCGAGATGTAATCATGGAGAACATCCAGTTCATAAAAACACAGATCACCGGAAGTGGTAGTATCCTAAAAGATATCCAAACAAATGAGGAACAGTTTGCTTTAAACTGTAATAAAAAACAGGAAATAGAGGGTACAAATTTGAAAATAAATGATATAGATTTAATTGCATTTCAATATAGGTACATAACAGTAAAAATATGAATTTGCATAATTTCCAGGAGTTTTATCAAACCCAGAACAAATGATGGCAGCCACATTACAGTGTCCCGATTATGAAACCAAAGCTCGGCAATCGACTTAATAATTTGGAAGGACAATTTCAGAACCATGTAATTTGATTTTTACACATAAAAGCATGTAAATTTGATTTAGAGAGAATACTCGATACTAATTTATAGATTAACCGGCAAATTTTCAGATTCGAACTTTACAAATTTTAATGCAACGTTTTTCGCAAACCGTTGCAAACAACTTGAATCTTGTGGCAGTTCTTCACGGGCAAATCATAAACGAAAAGTTGGCGACATGGAAGCATGAGCAACAACAAATGGCAAATGGGATAAGTAAAGCGCATTCTGTCAGCCTTGATAAGCTCCAGCTTTGGTGTGAGGAGCTTGCAGAATTGATTTGGAAATCATACATTCAATTAAAAGAAGCTGAGAGAATTCTCCAAAACGGAATCATGCAAACAGGAAACGCTGCAGACTTAGCATTTGTACAGGGCCGCTCGGAAGAAGTTGTGAAGCTCCTAGAAAATCTTTTGAACCACTCTTTAATAGTGGAGGAGCAGCCTCCACAGATTATCAAGATGAAAACAAAATTTCCAAAACCAGTAGTTGTTAGTCTTTTGGTTGGGAAACGATTGAATATTCACATGGATCGCCCCACATTGTCTACCTGCATAATAGGTGAAGAGCAAGCCAAAAGTTTGCCTGTGGCTGACAAGGTTGAAACAATCGGAGATATTACAAATGGAGAGTCGTCTATGGAGTGCAAGGATGACTCCAAACGACTTTCAGTAACCTTTCGAAGCATGCAATTAAAAACGATTCGAAGAACTGATAGACGAGGAAGTGTGACAAGCGAACGTGTTATGGAAGAAAAATCATGCTTGTATTTTAGCTGTATGGCTACTGTAGGCCCTTTGAAATTCAAGGTTGGTTTCAAAATATGTTATAGCTCTTTTCATATTCCAATCACTTAATCACCAAATAATCATATATAACTAACTATTGTAAAATACTTTAATTAGGTTTCTACAATATCTCTACCTGTTGTTGTCATTAGCCATGGCAGTCAAGAAGCATTGGCTGTGGCTACAATCTCATGGGATAATGCTTTCGGAGAAATTGGTCGGATCCCATTTAAAGTACGCACCACTGCAGCTTGGTCAGAAGTAGCCCAAATTTTGAATGCAAAATTTTTTGAGGTAACTGGCCGAGGATTAACAGAGGAAAATCTTGCATGCCTAGCAAAGAAAGCGTTCCGGTAAGTTTAAGGAAAGTATTCGAGGAGTTTGATCGAATTTTGAATTTGCGTTTGAATAGTTAATTTTAAAAGCGGTTTTATTTGTAGACATCGAATGCCACAGCCAGAATCAATTACCTGGGGTGAGCTATGTAAAGACAATCTGCCTGGACGAAATTTTACATTTTGGGCATGGTTTCATGCAGCTCTCAAGTTAATCGAGAAGAAGGAAACTCATTTAAAAGATCTGTGGAAAGAAGGGCTGATTTTGGGCTTTATTGAAAGGGAAGCAGCAGAAAGTCTTATTTCCCGTTGTGAAACCGGGACTTTTTTGCTTCGATTTGCAGACTCAATCACCGGAGCCATCACGATTGCATTGCTGGTTAGGCCAGGTAATGAGTAATTTTGTATGCAGTCTGTACACTTGGTTTGTTTAATGTTGAATATTACAGCAGCTAATTATGTACGATTTTCTTAATATAACTCAGGCACGGTTGTAAGTTTGAATCCGTTTCAAATGCTTGATTTGCAAACACACAAAATGGCAATGTCAATCAAGGAGCTGGACAAGCTGAAGTATTTGTACAAAGAGCCCTATTCCATTCCAAAAGACGACGCATTTGGAAAATTTTATGAAAAGGAAACTTCTGCCGCTAATGGGACAGGATCAAATGGTAATCCATACGTAGGACTCGTTCCAACCATTCCAGACGGAAGTGGTTCTAACGGAAGCGCTACACCAGTACCTTCGTACGATGGAAGTTCTCAGAGGTGGTCACAAGGAAGTTTACCTGGATTATCCCCAATCTCTAGTGAAGTCGCCCACAGTCCGTTTACCTTCCCGCATTCTCCTTCTTCCTCGTTTCAAGATACTATTCACAGCGCATCTACTATGTTAGTTTTACAAAACTATAAATCAAGTTTTATTCAAAGAACGAGCATAAGTACCTCTTCAGGTCTATCTTAGTTGTTTGTAATGTAAAAAACATGGTCATTAATAATTTTACAGGGAAATGGATACTCGAACAGGCGGTTTTGATGACAATACCCACTCTCAGCATACCGACAGCAACTTTCTTTTCGTGTCAAACACCTCCACAGGACAACATAGTCCAATCAGCAGTAATGGAGATCTTGAAACACCTCAACCTTCAGCTAGCAATCAAGTGTTCCAATTTTCTACTTCTGAGACGTAAGTATATATTTAAAAAATAAAAAATATACGCTCTTTCGAATGTGTCTACATTGTGTTCATTTACAGCGTTTTGTATCCCAGGTTTGAGGATCTAATCACCGTCATCCAAAGTGATAGGGATGAAAGGATGGACATTTGAGCGCAATCCAATTATGTTCCTGTAAAGTAAACATGTAAATAAAGTGTTATTACACATTGATTTTTATGTGCCTTCGTACAATGTATACATACATTATGTTAGTTCTTTAAATGTGGTCGTGTGTCTATGTGGCATGTGGACTAGCTAAAGTTTTTGGTATAAATGACATCTCAACAATTCTTAAATTTGTGGTAAATTCGCGACATAGGCAATACCGAATTTTTTCATTTTAAAACCAAAAGTATAGGTTTAACCACATACGCCTGTATTCGGGTTTGTAGCTTGCATCATTATTTGGCAACTCACTTGCTGGTTTGCGGAAGCGGATTGTTACAATACTCGAGATGTGTAGTTCTAATTTTAGACTTTTAGGGTTTGCAGCTTGCATCATTATTTGGCAACTCACTTGCTGGTTTGCGGAAGCGGATTGTTACAATACTCGAGATGTGTAGTTCTAATTTTAGACTTTTAGAGTTCAATTCCCTATTATCGGAAGGCAATATATAGCGTACTTTTATTTTCAAGCTCGGTACTATATTTTGTGCATTTTTATCACAAGGATATACATAAATAATGCATTAAATACGTATCTAAATGTGGCACAAGTAAAGCAAACATTTCAGCCAACAAATGCAAGCTAAAAACTAAAGTCATGCTATCCTGACAGCCCACGAATTCAGTCTAGTGCGTATATATATGTTTACTGATGAAAACATGATGATCATGATAATGTTCCCAACAGAATCAACATGACAAAAGCCAATGCACCAAAGTTCTGCGTTCCTTCCAAAAAAAGCGTGGAATAAATTTTCACTATTTTATTTCGGATTGTAGAGATGCGCTTTCACTTTTTCGTTTCCAGTAATAACTATTCATAAATAAAAGTGATAACCCATTCTGCGTGCTTCAAAATGAATCTTAGTATTGCTCTTGATAAGCACACTCCATACTTTCCAGGGGAAGCGATTACTGGGAAGGTGCTTTACGTTAAAAACTCAGAGTTTGGCGATTTTGGTCTATCAAAGGTGTTAGGTAAGTAGCTTGAGGCTTTTATGTAATTATTAATTTTTCGATGCTACGCAATTTTACTCCATGAAAAAATCTCTTGTGTTCACAAGGAATCGAAATTCAGTTCAAGGGAAAGTGCTCGGTGAGGTTTACTGTGATTGACTTGCATATTAAAGGACGATGGAGAACTCATTCTACTTCTGAGTATTACTTTAACTCATCATACTTTTTAATTGGCGATGGTAATGCTGACTTTGATTGGTTTTCATTATATAATTAATGTATGCATAAAAAGAATAGGGTTCTAATCAAATATGCTATCATTTAGGCACGGATGAAGTTGCAGAGTTGGCAAACACCGGTGGTGTCAAAGAATATCCTTTTAACTTTCAAATTCCTCGGGACCTCCCGTCATCTTACAAGGGAACCCATGGCTCTGTCGAATACACTGTAACAGCGACCGTAAAAAAGTCATGGGGAGTCAACAAAGAATACACACTACCATTTACAGTGAATGCCAAACTGGATATTAGTACACATCCTCAAGCTCGTCAGTCTGCAGTATCTCGGAAAACAGAGAAAATTGGAATGCTATGGTGGAAGGGTCCCATTTTAGTCAACTTTTCATTAAAGCGTAGAGGTTACGTTCCTGGAGAATTTATTCAGTTCAATGCTCAAATTTGCAATGAAAGTAGTGTTAAAATTCATAAAGCGAAGCTGTTGTTAACCCAGGTATGAATAAATGTTACGTAAGTTTGTTATTTGTATAATAGTATCATAAAATAAATTAATTTATAAAAATTATGCTGAAAACACAGGAGTGCAAGTACTTTGCCCAAGGAGGAAGCCACCTGGTGACCCATATCATTAAAAAAGTGAAAGGCCCTTCTGTGGCTCCAGGAAATTCAACTTTATGGGAAAACAATAACCTGCTCAAAGTACCAACTATCCTGCCTCCAACCAATCTAGGTGGACATAGCAAACTAATAGAAATAAACTATTTCTTGCATGTAAGTTCGCAATGTAATTTTAAAATCCAAAGCAATACTGGTGTATAATAGGGAAATCTATAAGTATATGATTTGTACAGATTATTGTGCAACCATCCTCAATTGCAATCAAAGATAAAACTGTAACTTGCAAGCTTCCATTGATAATTGGAACACGAAGAGGACCTGCTTGCAGAGACAGTTATCCAGGAAGTACCACTTCATACTCTCTGAACAGAGGAATGTACCCGCCTATTGGAGTTGCCAATAGAGTTGGTTCTATTTACGGTGAAATTAGTGGCCCATGCTCAAATTCGTCAACTATGTCAAGGTTTACAGGAACTGCTCCAAGATACCTTCCAGGCTCTGAATACACTTATTACCAGAATGTCGTGTTTCCACTGGTACGTCATTCATCTGCTCCTATATATGAAAATTACCGGTTTCCTTGTCAAAGAGTAGGGCCAGGCTATGCCCCCTCATCCCCATTTCAAAATCAGGAGTCTTTGGAAGAAGGGTTTGAAGACAATGAAGGTGGTGAACAGCAGCGTTATGAAGGTACGTTTGTTTGTTACTGAAGTAATTTTTTGCTTTCGTTCTACATGTTTTTTATAACGTTAGACTGATTTTTCATATGATTAATGCAGAACCTCCGACATACGAGGAAGCAATGAGATTGCTTTCTCAGACTCAAAGCATGTCACCATCTACAGTCATACCTGAAGAGTTCGAGGTTTACCAAAATTCTGAATTTTCTCAAAGTGGCACAGTTGTCCAGACTGATGACTCCAGTGATGCAACTCTGAACCAACCTGTCTATAACAACTACTAAGGGAAAGTTAAAGCCACAGTGACAATCAAAAATAATATATCATTATGCATATAGCCAATTATCATGTGATTTGGGCAAATTTTTGCTTCATTAATTTATTTGTAACTAAAACAGTAAGCATTAAAGTCAAATTAAAGTATTTAATGCGTAAATCATGCATGTGAGGTATACACATTTCCATTACTTCTACGTACAGAATTTGAATTAAGAAAATTAAGCTTCATGTGTTGTTTCTGTTTGAAGTTCACGGAAGATTAAAATCCATACCATATGTTATCACAGACGATATTCAAACCGTTTTATCCTTGGTATAGATTTATCAATTTAATTTTTCAGATGATACGTATCAATGATTTGAATCTGACAAATACATACCTGAAGAACCATAAAGTCAATTTAGACAACTCATTTCACAATGGTGCCGGTGCCTGTTGCGTTCAGTCAGTGGCTAATGGAAACAACATGCATCAATGAATTTGTGTAACGTTGCAAACATATTTTTAATTATAAAATTATTGGTAACAATAGTGCTCCACCTACAAGTTTCAATAAATTACGTATGTATAGCAGTTTAATTATACCACTGACTTGATTCTCATGATTGGCAATGAATGGACTGGGTTGCAAATAGATGGACGTACAAGACAGTAATGGTGGAATTTAAATCTGCAAAGACTGGACATATTCCTTTAAATCAGGACCAATGGAGAATAGACGATCCCAAGGATCGAAACAAAAGTAACAAGAAAACAAAGACAAACACGTCAACAAAACTCATCGAAGATGGTACATTTGATTGAAACTGTTAACTCGTGTGTAAACAGGTCTTTCCTTCTTAAATGGAGCATGACCAGTCAACTGGAGAGATAAGGAAGGAACTCGAAACAATCAACGATAGTGACCAAAAGATAGATCTTGACGATCAGTACACAAGTAGATCACGCGTGTTTTTACAAAGGGGATTCAGTACAAATCCGTCGTTTTTTCGAAGCAAGCCTATATCGTTTTTTAGCAAAGTATGACAAGCTATATGACAAGCTATTTTTACGCACTTGCATACATAAAATACGCTAGTCTGTTTTCCAGCAAAATGTTATAGTATTCTTATTCCCACAGGGAAAAGACTTTAAGAAAAGGAAGCAAGTTCATCAACATACTCCGTATGAAAAGACCGTATTAAATACTTTCGAAAGCACTGCAACCTACCCTTGTCACACTTCAGTTTACAAAGCTTGGCTAAAGAAAAACGCACCTTTTAAGTTAGCAATTAACGTATACTTTGACGTTTCAATTTAATACTCGAGAAAATGAAAATATTTTGCCTTTGCAATGAAATTAAATGAAAACTACTGTCGTTGTATTTTAGGTCTAACGGAGAATCTTGGTTGTTCATAAGCATAATAGCTGTTCTGATGGGGGTCATTGCATTTGGGATTAAAACAACCGTAGATAAATTGTATATATTTCAGCATCCCATTATGGAAACGTATGTTAAGGTAGTTTGCTGTTTATGTTGTGGAATCAGTTTTTAAATGTAGATCATGTTTTAACTACAGAAATAACATGTTTTGCTTAATTATATTTAGCGGGGGGAAGCGGTGAGATTATGGCTTTATTATAGTAGTATGGGCTGCTTTTTTAGTGTTACTTCTTCGTTTATCGTTGTTTACGTTTGTCCTTCAACTGCTGGCAGTGGGATGCCAGAATTGATGGCGATTTTAAATGGTGTTGCAGTAAGTCCTCTCACACGATGCTTATTTATTGATGCACAATATTAATCAAATAATCACTAATGTAGTTATGTTTGTTTGATTTTGGGAAAAATAGGTTAGAAAAATGTTGTCGATTAAAGTTTTGTTTTGGAAAATCGTCGCTTCAATAATGTCTATTTTAAGTACGCTACCTATAGGATTTGAAGGTCCAATGGTTAGTATAAATTAGCATAGTGCCAACACCTTATTGAACTTGATGCAAATAGAAGGAGTAACGTTATAAAAATTGTTTTAGATTCATATTGGCTCTATGGTCTCAACAATACTGACTGCATCATATAGATGCTGTGCAAATATGTCCGTACCGGAGAATAGATATGCGAATGATCACGTGGAAGGGTCAAGAGTTCGTAGATTTTTTATTCGTAGCTACACTAGAATACGATCGGATCTTTGCAGGCTGCGGGATGGTCATGAAAGGTTATTAATAACTGATTTAAAGTATTTTTTTTTGTTAACCTGATGTCAGAAATACTTGTAGTTATTTACATAAACATCTTTTGTTGCAGACAGGTACTTGCCTGTATTGGAGCTGCATCAGGAGTTGCAGCCGCTTTAAATGCTCCAATAACGGGTCTATGTTTTAGCATGGAAGAAATGTCATCCCGTTGGTCTAACTCACTTACTTGGCAAACATTTTTCAGTTGTATTTTGGCCTGTAGCACAACTGAAATCCTCCATATTGTTCTGTCAAACTATGAAAAGAAGCATGCATTGCCTATCGATTACTCTGTATCGGAAATACCTCTTTTTGATGTACGATTTGCATTGATTCTTGCCTTTTCAACTTCATTTCCACCTTAGTATTCTATTATTTCAAGGAATATTTTATATTTTATACTTAGACACAAGAGAAAATCAAAACCGGCATATCTTTCCTTATCCCTTCCATGGCCATTGGAGTAGTTGGAGGCTTGCTGGCGTCAATGTTCATAGTCATGCATCTAAAAATCACAAGATTTAAAAAGTACACTTGCCAAAGAGTGAACAAGCAGACGGCAAAGGCTTTAAAGGTTTTAGATGTCTTTATTGTGTCGGTGAGATAAAATAGCTGACCAAAGTGCAGTAATACCTTATAAAAATAGCTTACCAACTTCTAACGTGGTATTTTTTTTCAGATAACCTTCACTACGATCGTAATTCTAATTTTGCCAATGCAAAGCTGTCGAATCGTACAGCACCGTCAACAATTGGACAATGCGGAGGCGAAAGCTATGCAACTGCATGCTTATGCTTGTAACTCTAACCTTTACATTAATGTCAAAGAAAACGATCTAGACTCGATTGTGACGCAAAAGGGAGAATTTCACGAAGGTAGCTTAATTAAAATTAGGATAGTATGCTTATAATTTATACATTGTATTAAATTTTCAATATCTAAATAGTGCTCTTACTTTATTTATTAAGTTGCCAGTCTTTTCTTCAATTCTTGGGAGCAATTGATTCGAAACCTGCTCACAAGAAAAACACACGAGTTCTTCTCAGTTTCAGCCTTGTCAATAACTTTGGTAATTATCTTCTTTTTCTCAAGTCTGGCTGGATCAGCACATCTTTCTGCTGGTCTAATGATTCCACAACTGTACGTAAGCCTTCTCAAAAACAATTCGTATTTTATACACATCAAGCAATTACTAACTCAATGTGACTCAATAATGCATGTTCAGAGCAATTGGAGCGTTATACGGGCGGATAATTGGACAAGCGCTACACAACTTTGTCGAAGTAATTGGAGCAGATTCAAAATCATGGGACTGGGTGGATCCTGGACTGTTTGCTTTGCTTGGGGCTGCATCATTCTTTTCCGGCACTTCAAGACTTCCCATCACTTCCGTCATTATGATGGTGATCAAAACATTCTTATTTTGATTTTAGCCGACCCTATTTCTGTATGAATTTTATATATCTTTTCTCTTACGTCTCACTAGATAGAGATGACGAATGATGTAAATTTTGTCTTCCTTATTATGGTCTGCGTGCTTACCTCCAAGTTTGTCGGAGACCAATTCACCCATTCTCTGTACCATTCCCTTATTGAATTAAAATGCATGCCATTTCTAGACAATGAGCTTAAAATTTACTGGGATGAGAAAAGGTAAAACATACGAAGGTGAAGTTGACAGTTCAACTGAAATATCTTTTTCAATAAAATATTGTCTGGCTTTCTTTGAGGTTAGGATAAATCTGGAACTTTTTGAAGCTGGAGATGTAATGTCACAGCCTGTTCAATGCGTACGAATGATTGAAACCGTAAGGAATCTAGCAGAAGTACTAACTACATCCCAACATGGAGCGTATCCAGTTGTCAGAGGAAGTGAAGAGTCCCTTCAAGGTCTTATTGGAAATATATCAAGGTACTGTTTCATTTAATTATTTTAAAGCTGTCACTAACAGCTGAATCTATACATAGGACGTTTATAGTTACTTTGTAATTTGGCAGAATGGAAATCATAATTCTTCTATGTAACCTTAACATGGAGGATATAAACTTGGATTTGTATGACTTACGAGCGATTGATATAGAAAGGTTGCATACTATGTATTCTCAGGTACAAGAGTCATTGCATGAGTTTATATACTTTACGAAAGCTTTTAAATGACTTGCAATTGTTTAAGTTATAATTTTGCGCCTGCAGTACAGTCATGATCCGAAAGTATTGAAGAATTATGAGGCATTAAACAAACTACTAAACATTTACCTTCTTGATGTTCGATACAAGGATCTACATATTAATTTGGTAATTTAACTTTTGTATAAACACCAATCTAAAAAACTGACGTTATCTTAAATATTTTGCATTGATTTATTGCTAGGTTCCTTATATTGACACATCGACCATTCGTGTTCCAAAATCATTTTCTCTAGAACGTACATACCATTTGTTCAGAGATATGGGACTCCGACACTTGGTTGTAGTTGACGATAACAACCAAGTAGTTGGGATAATTTCGAGAAAAGACCTACTTGGATTTGCAATAGAACAAAGGATTCACGACGTGATTAAACATTCCATGGATGACAATTTTAATTCTTCTAGGCAGACTACCTCTGACATAAATTCTACGAGTGTTGAAGAAGATGAAGATATTCATGGTGGCACAAATGAAGATGAAGACCAGCAACAAAGAGTGAGCACAGTTTGACAAAGGGACAGTTGCATTTAAAAACACAGTAAAGAAATCCTACAGCTCAGACACAAAGAGTGCAAAAGTGGAGGTGTCATACAGAGTATGAAGATAAGTTTCAAGGGAGGAAGACGATGACGGCCACATAGTAGAAGTTCCTGTGGCATTGTGTAATGTGTAATTATCATCATCATATAATATGTGTGTTCCTTTCATTATCTAAACTACCTTATCTATAAGTTATTGTGCATGCTCTTGAAGCGGTCACAGAGTATTTGTAACATTGATATTATGCTTAAATTGTTTGTAATGGTTGGAATGTGAATGAATCAAGTTTTATTTGTGTTACAGAGAATAGCAATTACATATGATATAACATAAAAGTAATTTGTTTTAATATGAGACTACTTTGCACTAATTTTCATAGCATTTTCATAAAGGTGATTATGCATGTAATTACTTACTGTAATACAGTTACACTTTCATTTTTGTCCACGTACAAATACCAACACCAACAGTAACTTATTCACCTACCATTAAAAGCCTATTTATTTAATTCTGCGAGTTTCTTGGTTGACAGGAAAGGAAATGAGATCGTCTTTACTTAGTAGGTACTTAAAAATGGATATCAGGTGTGAACTGTAAATGCCAGCTAACCAACCCGATATATACGTACATATGTGCGTTTGTAACCTTCTCCTACCTGAATTAAGTTAGGCAGATTTTTTGTGAATCTTGCAATTTTCGCAAATGAT
>JAHZNG010000424.1:0-19019 GCA_027744375.1 Orchesellides sinensis
GAATTTTTTGAGATGCCCAATGTTAATTTAACAGATTTTCCAATAAATTTTCCGAGTGCAACAAATCTCCATTGCAACCTTAATGGTACTTCGAGAAGCCTGTAGTATCTTAGCGAACAAAGCTGTCAGAATTGGCGGTTTAACAAGCTAACCTCAATAATTGATTTGAATAAATAAATTACTACTTGCATCCCGATCAGCTCTCAGATTGGTAATCAAACGTGCAATTAGCAATTTCAAAATTGACGTTCGTCCTTAGCTTCCGACGTTAAAAAACTATAGTTAAACGGTTGTCAGACAAAGAAGCTATTTTATCAGTCAGTGTTTCCTCCTATTCGTTTGTAGACAATACAAACTGCAACCAAAACATTTACATAAGCATAATATGTCATGATGAGATTAAAAACATCACATTACTTGAAGCTTTAAGAGCATGGGGGATTTGTCAAAGTTACTCCTATCCAACCGTCGAGAATATTTTGCACTTAGTTATTGTTAACAGAATGTGCGTGTTTAAACTTTTATTTACTTACATTTCCGTGAAGATTTTAGGTGTCTGAAGTTGTTAACTTGGATGTATTGGACTTTGGAAGTAACCTTCTAAAACTTAAATTATATTCCTAAATTCATACACGATTTCAGGATTCATGCTAGAAAATTTTGACAGTGCCAAGTTCCATCATTTCTATCTATATAGCACAGCGGCACTAAAAAAATATCAGATTAAAAGTAATACTGAAAATGGTATACGGTCACTCTTTGACCCTAAAGGCAAACGCGCTCCAATTCTAGTAGTTTAACCAAATTATATTCTGTATGCCTTATCTATTCTCTCTCAACTACACGAACTTCATCTTAAACGTTTAAGCGGATAAAATTTCACTGACTCATGCACGTTTTAAAGTTGAAGCTACCATTTTATGTTTATGTTTACCGGAGAGAATAATAATGAAATCATAAAACGGAGTAATAAAAACATTGAAACGTTAATATCCACGGATGAAGCATTAGAGTACAGTGCTAAAAGCTTTTCAAGAAGGTGTCAAAAAGGGTTACAGGGGATGGACTCTACTTGAAAAATATATCTCGAGTAATAATGGATGAACGGACAGGAGAAGTGAGTGAACCCACTGAGCCGCAACTGCTTTTGATACGTACTCACGGAGGAAACACAATCTTTTGGTGATCCGTGACCATCATAATCATCTTGTATATCTCCACCGATAGAGCTTTTATGGTCGGGTGATGACTACAATAATAAAATATGCAACACTTGAAGGCATCAAGCCATCAAATCATAAAGAAATTTGGGAAGTGGACAAAAGGCTTAATAAGAGTTCTTTTCTTCACTTCTCGGAAATAATATTTTGATTTGATTATGTTCTCTTGTAATAAACATGCATGCATTACGCATCGTTTGGTTTTTACAGCTGGACTATGAAAATCCCTGCATTATCCACTTCTTTCCCCTTTATAAAGAGCGCACATGTCAACTTCAACCCTTTCCTACCATCTTACTTCCAAAAACATGTTTATAATGCACATTTCATTCAAGAGACTCATTTGCCAATACAAACATATATACATAATTTGAGGTTTCAAAATATCCTGTGAGGGGCCAGCGAAAAAGCATGAAAACTTTCCTCGGAACTTATCGAATCCACATTATAGTAATCATTAATTAACAGAATTGTTCATGTTTGGCCGCTGGTGATTTATGACTAGCGTATGAGAATGACCGCTAAGGAAGAATAAACCTTAGCGTAGCTATATCTTTCATTACATGCAGTAACTCATTTAGGAAAGATTACAGATTATTCGAAACACGGCTAAGCACCCTGACTATGAAAGCGGCTCTTTATCCTGAAATTTCGTCTAGTAGCATGGTAAAATAAAGCAAATGCATTCGTTTAAATATTATGCCAATAAGGTATACCATGCAAATGAGTTCATAAATAGGCTGAAATTATGTGTAAATTAACTTGAAACATGAACCCGTCTCTTTCTGGAACAAAACATGAGCTTTTCATAGATGCGTTAGTTGCATGCACAAATGTATACATAATATATCTTTCAGTGGCCCACACGCACGTCTTGTTTCTATCACGGTTTCTTTTCATCCCCACCCCACCTCTACGTGTAAACTACAAAATCTATAAATTGTATCGCTGTTAAAAATTGTCTTCATGTAGCTTACATTCGTATAACATATTATTTCATACGATCCAGTTAACAACAATGCAAAACAAACAGGCATAAAAAATTGTGAGAGTGGAGAGCATAAATTTGCTATCCGATTTTTCCATTGTTAAATTCTTTTATTCCTTATGAAAACTCGCATTGATTCGTGGAAGCGAATGTTGCCGTAAAAACAATGTGTCTGTGCCAGACTATTTCCGCAGCCAAAGTTTGTCTGATGCCTATTCTTAGGTGACTATGAATCACAGCCAAAGTATAAGACATTTTGGACACCGCACCGGCCTGCTGCAGGTTTTCACATACAAAAATGTGAAAGCAAAGAATTGAAGTGTCCAATGTTCCTGGTTCCAAGTTTCAATGCTTTCCAAACAGCTGAAGAACTGATTTTGTTCCTGTCTCTTTAGTTTGCTCTTGTTAATAAAACCACCACACTACTGGACTAGCTTTGCGTAACACTCAAATACCAGGAAGTTCAAGAGAAAACCATATGCCTACTTTCAAGCTTTGTACTTTCTCGCTTGTATGTTTACTTACTGGGTGCTGTACTGACTTATGAGCTTTGTTCTCATTTTGCCTTTTTATACTTTTTAAGCATTTCCAGTATTTGAATTGTTGTTCTTATCCCTTTTGTTTGACTCCTTGTTTTTCTTACAACTTGCACTCAAAAATAGAAGTTGGGCAAGTAATACGTGATATATGAGGTTTGAAGAAGTAGTATTAATATACATGGTGCTTGTTGAAATCTCAGCTTGCTTTTATGTATTACTTCTCTTTCTCATTCTCGTACCGGATATGACAGCCAGACTTCACTTCATTTCATTGAATTATACAAAGTAATCTTCTCCATAGTAGAAACAGAATAGGCAACCCCGGCCTATTCTTACTTTTACCAGAGAGTTTTGGACTTCACCCGGGGAGGTCGGACGGCTCCTTTGTGTACATATAATCCGAATTTTCCTCGTTTCTCTTATCCATTTCGTTCCTCTTGAGCATGCATCATGCATATAGTATTTCCAACTAAAAAATCTTAGAAACTGTCTTGCCTGGAGCCGTAAAAAGAAGCGTCTTTCTGATGTATATACATTCATTCATAAATCCTCTAAATCCAGAATGGTAAATGTACAAAAGCAAAAACTTGGACTTTCTGTAGTGCACTTTACGTTATATTTCTTATTCCATCAAAATAAAAACTTTGCGACCAGCTGGTACTGGAAAGGAACAAAGAAAAAACGAGTACCCTAAAGCTTAACAATACAAGATAGGCACATTTTACTCAGGAGATTATGTACTTGTCTGAGGCTCTTGCAGTAACTCTGCTTTAACTTTGTGTTTTCCCTGTCTAGTGAGTAGTTTATCTATAATCCATATGTTACCAGTAATCCGTAGTTAATATTTGACAACAAAGAAGATGCAAAAAGAGTTCATGTACTCGTGCTATTTACGATTTCCAAGCGTGTTCTACTCGTAGAGTATACATGTATAAATTATATGAGTTTGTTGAGGTTTTACTACAACAATAATGTCCCCATCATCGTCAATCTTTAAAAAACCGTAAGGGAGCAACCAAGTGTAAATGCGTCTAAGTGGAATAATAAAGATGTAGGATTGTTGTGAAGTACGTCTACATTTATGCCGTTACTGTGGGTGGTGGGGACTGTATATATTACTGTGTTTAAAGAATGTATATATACATAACTAAAAGTATTCCGAGCATTTTTACTAAAAACTTTTTTAGTAGGACACAAAGTACATAGTTGGTTCAGCAAGTTAGTTGGTGTGTACGGTTGTTGTGTACTTAACTTCAATTCTTTAGCTGTGGAAATATACAACTTAGATGAACCCAATGCATACACGATGCATCTCTATCTCTCTCTCTGTGGGTAAAAACCGTATAACACTTACACGTGATGCAAGGCTTAAGTTTTGTTTAGAGAAGAAAGTATTATTTAAAGAAGAAAAGCAAACTTGACTGATGAAATGGAAAGAAATAAGAAACGGATTATAAACAAAAGTTTTTCAAGACTTGAGTCTGACAGGAGCCATAGTTGTTAGAAAAAACTTGGCGTACTTTGGCTTGAGGGATCTTTCGTCCATACTGCTTTGTCCCCATTTTTGTCTGATAGCATTGGACCGGATGAAAAATAAATAAAAAATCCTTTTTTAAATCAATTCATAACACAGAGACCAACTGATAATAACACGTTTTTTAAAGATGAAAATCTCTTTGGTCTAGTGTTTCTGTTATTTCATAGGAGATGTGAGATGTCTACACAATAATATGGAGGTAAACATGGACATGCTTCACACTCACGAGCTAAGTAACAGAACCTTAGTCCATTTAGATGTTGTGTTTGCCCATACTATTCCATAATATGTACTTCTATGATGTAGTTCGTAGCATACAGTGATCCATCAATATCCGCCGTGTCGGTTCCTGAAGCCCTTTCGTCGTTCCATGGATTATTATTTTAGGTGCACATTCCAGACAATGATACGGTTTAGTAGTGGTGTGGTATGTTATTATTGAGCCATGTATACATGACTGTCTCTTGAAATGAAATAATCTGTTGATGATATGATCAAATCAAAGGGGTACTTTTTGTTAGAACAGCATAAAATAACAATCCTACAGGCAGGCTGAAAGGAAATACTTTTTACAACAATTTTTAAACTGATGAATCTTTGTTTATCTATTCATATTTTGAACATTTATTTTATGACAGTAATATAACCACAGTTTATTGTCCACCTGGACGCTAACGTTCTTTATTGAAACAGTATTTTTTCTATGATAAGCAAAATTCACATATTCTTATAATTTACACGTTATGATTGAATATTATAAGGTATGTATATCATATTCAGCCGCGTGCTTGCTCAAACCTTGTCATTCACAACTGACACGTGCGTTTGACACTTGATTGCAAGTTTCTTCATTCGTTTTGTCAGCACAAGTTTCAAGGCAGGCTCTTGATTTCAAACCATATTATAAATTACTACAAATCTCTCCCTATTTGCATTTCATAATTTCATAGGACTAACAGTCGACCGTCCGAGGTACTTTAATAAGCATGCTCATTCAACCAGCTGGAAGTTGTGATTACAAACAACAAAATCACCCAGACCCAATGTGATTCTTTTTCATGATATGTTTCAAAAAAATGTCTCCAACAAAGAGTATAATTTTGCTAATCGTATCTTTTACAATAAAATATTTTTTTCAACCAAGTAATAAACCAAAAAAAATTCACACTTTTAGTTACAGCCCACGCTGGGACAGTTTTATGGGTCTTGTAAATGTGCAAAACATTCTCGTATGTGAAAGGAAGGCAAGTTTATGCAGAGAGCTCATAAGGACTACCTAAGATCTGTGGGTGCTATAGCATGTCGCAAGTCATATATATAATGCTTTCCAAATACCTATGACGTACAATGAAACAGAGTTTTTAAATTTTTGCTCATTTCATCCCATAAAAAGCTGTCCTTTTTTATCTGACTGAATCCGGGCTCTAAGTGTGACAACTATATGGGATCCCATTACTATTTTATAGTCACCGGAGAGAAACACTCTTTTTTTGTCCAAAGTATGTATGCGGAGTTTGTGAATGCTGATGCATGAAATCTGGAGCTTTTTCCATTGAATGGGAAAGAATCGAAAAAGCTCTATATAAGCAAAATATGGTTACATATTATCTTGGTGGCAGTATATTATAGGAGATAGCACTAGCAGCAGTCACTGGAGACCAGAGAGACTAAGGCCCATTTTGAAACCCATAAATTAACTCCATATTATTGCAGTCGCATCATCTCATTCTTTAAATTATTTTTTTCTGACTTCCACCACAAAAACTTTGTTCATTGAACATGCATTTTGCCTTGAATTTTGTAGCACAGATGTTGTTACTTCAAGCTAAATACACTATGGAAAGGAAGAATGTGTATATGCCAATATGAAACAGTATAACAGACATTGTATGTTCTTATATACTTTTTCCTCCTATCCCATGTGCTTCCGACACAATTCACAAATGGGTCAGATTTTACGATATCGTTTTTCTCGCTCCACTTTTCTCCTAATAAAACAGAAAAGTTCCTGAATGAACAGGGAAAAGGAATGATGACGAATATTTCCAGCATAGCGCATAGGTATGTACCATTCACTGACTTTCTCCTGTTGTATGTGGAAGAAAGCTGATTTTTTATCGACCATACTTAACATTACATCTGCATACAGCTTTTTTTAGGATTCTTGCAACTTGTCCTCCTACCTCTTTCCGGTTGGAAGTGATTCTTATGTAGTCGTAAGTCCTAAGTGGACAATTGTATCCAACGGAACTACGTAAGGGGAAGAACCACCAACTTTGCTAAATAACTCTGTACTAGGTACCTAAGAAACTCTAGACTTAACCGAAGAATACATATGATATGGCGCAAAAGTGAAGTATAAAAGTATGCAAGTATTAATAAGCTTGTATTTATGTAGATTTTTGTNATGTAGGTTTTTGTTAGATATAATACTATAAAGAAGACTTCATATGCAATGGAATTCCTGTTAAGTTCAGCTCACTTCACTAACGATCACGATGTAAATATCCGGGAAAATGTTGACTCCAAATATTCTCATCGTCTCAGTTGACTTAATAGTTAAATGCATTTACTTGATCGACATTCTCATACGGACTTCTAGTTGACAATCTCCATATGTATTTAGGTAGACATTTGATGTATAATATGACTTCTCCAGGGCTCTTTTTGTCACATTATCCGGTTCATTTCTCTTGCTTATAACAGTAAATAACCTAACGACAAGAAGTAACATGTAGAATGACAACGTGTGTTCAAAACGAGAAATATTGGAAGGCGAAGGCATACGAGATATTTTCCTCGTGATAATCTTATTTATTCATTCATACTTGCTGGACACGTTATTTTCATAGTTGTACACCTTCATATGTTGCATACATCAAATTTATCTGTCTTTGTAACCATATTTAAATATAAAATTGGAAATTCATCCTTTTGTAATATAATAAGGTAGCAGAATGTGAAAGTGTATACAAATCAGTTAAATGCTCCAATGAATAATAACAACTATATTCCTGCCTATATGACAATGTATTATCTGGCCTTTCCAAATCTATTGAATTAAAGTTGAAAAATGAGTTAAGAAACGAGTAGGTATAATGTTTTCGGTATGAAAAGAAGAGCAAGGCGGAATGGAATCTTGCTCAGCGTTTTTTCCTCTTCATTTTGTCCTACAAACCTAAACGTCTTAGAAGTGTATAAGACATTCAATATGATTCAGTCTGTGCTCAAACTAATTTTTTGCTTACGCACCGTACTCTTGGATTTATACGAAAAGTAAAAGCGGTCTATATGAATTAAAAGTAATTAAATTTTTTTTTGTTTCAGTAATACAATTTTTGAAGCTAGTGTTATTTCTTTTTAACGTTGCATCAAATTAAACTAGAGCTACAGAGAATTATTCGAAGTCATCTATGCTACTTAAAATAGATAAAACACCTCAAATTCTTTATAAAAATATGGGCAAATGTTTAAAACCACGATTTGATCAGATTGATTTTAGTTTTGTCAAGTGAGCTTAGACTGTTAAATATTTCTCTGCTTTCTTTGTATACTATTGAGCCGCTTGGCTATCTTTTTTCTGTATGCTGAGAAATAAATTAGAACGAACGTGTTCTTATAGAAATGGTTTTGTGTGGCGATATTCAATTCATAAGCCAGAAATGCATGAAAGTGAATTCACTTTTCTGAATGAAAGACGACGATGAATGATATTGATGTGCATAGACGGGAAGATAAAAGGAGATAGGTTATATCGTAGACCATATGAAGAAAAATGTCTTTATATGACAGTTTCGTACGTTTTTTTATACTAAGAAACATACGTAAAATGATACGTGTAAAAACAGAATAGCAAAGGTTGCAGTTTCAGCTCTTATTCGTCCGCTTCCTAATCCTTTGTAGAAATGTACTTCTTTGTGAAACATAAATCAAATGACAAAAATCTTGTTTTATTTAAAAGCATGGTAAGCTGAATGTATTTGCGAGGTTGTAATGTGCTTGTCATTTTTCATTTGGTGAATGCTGAGACTTTTGGATCCGGCCATACATGCAAATTCGTAAAATGCATTTGCAAACCTATTCAAGCAGAAACGATATGTATCTTTCATACCACATGCTCTGCTCAAAAAGTTGACAACTACACACGCTTCAATTGAAAACATATTTTCTTTTCAGTTACAAGTTTGCTTTACCAAAAGAAAAATACTTGATTGAAAAGTATTTTGCAAGAATTATAGCGCTTTAATAGTACAGTCATCCAATGGCAATAATTAAGTTCTACTTTTATGATGTTTTTCGCTAATTTGCATGATTATTGCCATGCCTTGCCCATTTCTACATTTGAGAAGTTTACAGAATCAAATATGACAAACAATGAACTTTTATCTTAGCAAACCAAAACCAACTTACAACTTTCAAACAATTCTTACTGCATTCTTCTATCTGCTTTAAAGAAATAACTCTATTCCTAATTCTCACCGTAGAACTCTAAGTATATACAACATTTCACGGAAAATGTTCATACTATTTAGGACTATAATTGGTATAGTTATACCTATAAGACCACTCCAAAGAACAAAGAATTTGGAATTCCCCTTAAAAGTAAAGAATTCTGACATTTTTACTACGACAAGTTTATCCCTCTTCACAGAAGTAAGAACGTCGTGACGATTATTGCGCTATAGGGAAAATTTACGACGTGTTGTTGAATAGCTGTGATGTGAGATGTTCATTAACACAGCGGTAGTCGTAATGTACGTTTGTAAGTCATGGACGATGTGTTCATTTAAAACAGTACAGACAGACAATTTACAAAGATCCCAAAACGTATTCATGCAACTATTATCCTAGTCAAGATGCAGCAAAGTGCTCATAAGTAGGTATCCAAATCAATATGAAAATGAAAACCCCATTATGCAGAACAACAGCTGCAATTAATTATTCAGAATTCTCATGATTTCATACAAAATTATGCATATATGTATGCAAATCCATTCTAGTACTTAATTCTCGTAATCGCTGTAAAATTGCTTTATGATGTGTTAATGTAAATAGCATGCATGGAGTTTAGGTCGAGTCTTAATGGATTTAGCGAGTTATGAGCCATATTGGCCATAAATATTCCAAGAGGAGAGTTATTATGATATTTTGGCATTGTAATCGTCCATTCCAGTAAAATATTTGTGGACAATGTGCTATTGCTTGTGTGTTTGAGTACTGTGATTGTTTTCGACTGGCTACATTTCACATGTTATTGCTGTTTCTGACTTTCCCATAAATCTTCTACAATAACCTCGAATTCTGCAAAGCTATAGGTCACTCGAACTCATAGTTTTGCAAAATTCAGAAGACCAAGACCATGCTTTTATACCATGCTGCAGTACAACCGTGTATATTATATACAGCACCAATTTCGCTGATTACTGCAGAGCTTGCCATAACTAATTTTGTGCAACGCCGCAACGAGCGTCTGTGGAATGAAGCATCGCACAGATTGAGTTTACATTTATACTCCTTTCTTTATATATGTAAGAACCAGTCGTGTATAGTTTAATATGAGTGTCACAATACAGCGCAGCAGGCAGTTAAAGATGTATGCTGATTTGAAACAAGTTATCCAATTTTTTTGTGTTCTTTATGTTTTAACAATTCAGCTTTGATTCAGTTGAAACTTTATGGTTTAAGTCAAAAGTTCTTTAAATGAAAATTTAGTTTTAAATTAACTTATCGAAAATACGTAAGACTCCAGGCTAAAAAAACAAATTTTTATACGGTACCTACCAAAACCAAAATGCCAAGTCTGCACAATAAAGTGAAATTGGGATGTAAGATGCTTCACCTGATTTATTGTGTGGGACTTGCACTAAAAAATGCTTACTATGCAGCATGCCCTGAAATTAGAAATTAAGATTGTGCGGATTGTGCTTCTTAAGCCTGTATCTGGAATAACAAAATTTACTCTATTCTGGAAAGCTTGTGAATAATTTTCAATCCCAATTTTGTTTTTGATATCATTAACCTATAAATTATTCAAATTACCTTGCTACCACTTTATATGCATATTCTTCGTTTAAGACTCCGAATTCCCTTTTCATACATTCGTCAGCATAAATCAAATAGGCATACTGATGTAGACGCACTTTTATATGAAATACATATAGAAGTTTAATTTAATTAGGAAACTAATAAAATTCACTCATTCAATATTCCAATCACTAATGATGACGTCTGCGTCTGACAATCTGTAATTTATTATGCGTATCAAATATGTCTTGCATAATTTGAAATGCGTATACATACATACGTGGAATAAAAAGGCTATTAATTTTGTTCAAAAAAGATATCAAATCAAACTACTTGTCATTTTTCCTTACCTGTCGTATGGATAGGTGGTCACATCTTTCAAAAATTTATAATATGCGTTATTAACAGGCTCAAATTTTTGTCCTTTAGAATTAGTACAAGGTGTATTCTTGTATTGTTACCATTCCTATTGGGAGGTCTACATTTGTAACTAAACCTTGCGTCACATTCGTACTTCGATAGCTTCATGATGGCCATACGTTGATAGTTGATTCGGTATTAGGGGTTTTATTAAGTGCGTTAACTACATAGTCCAAAGTAATAAATCATTAGTACAGCAAAAACCTACGTTTCTGTGTGCATTAAATTTTTATTGTTTCTAAGCAAGACTGTTAAGGATGATGTTTACGTGCTCATATGCAGTATGTGCAGAGGTAATTGTTTTTCAGTATATGCACATGTATCTGTGCATATCAATACGGTTTTCGAGGCAGTTTTGCGCACATTGGCTATTCTTGTAAACCTTTCAAGGAATATACTTGAAATAAAGGATTTTGTCCGGTTAGGCTGCTGGATAAATCTGCGTGTCTATCTACACTAGAGAGTTTCTTTTATGTGTTCACACAGCCAAAAAACTAATGATATGACATCTTGACCTCAGTTTATGGGATTTTAAACGCAAACCTCCCAAGAACGAAAGCATGTAACGTACAATTTTACTGACATGGCTATTACAGTAAAAACTATAATATTCAAATGTAGCTCAGGATAACAAACCTACAAAAGCGAAGAAAATATATACAATTTGAGACACAGACAAAAAAATCAAACTGGGGCGACGGTAATTACACCTTGAGAACAGAAAATCACACCTACATAATACATAAATGCAACACAGCAACATGAGGTTGGATACATACATGAGACAGGGTCCTGGTGCCAAACAGTCTTCTCTTTGTCTAACATATTACTTCAAAAATGGTGAAATATTACTAAAAGAACTGAAAATATGTTTTACTACTGTATACCAACCGAAAGTAGGTATCTCATAGTTTCTTATTGGGAGTATTGCAATTGGCATGGCTGATGAACTTAAATATTATTTAGTTTACTTTTGTTTAAATTGGTATTTATAATGAAATGAAACTGATGAAAAATGTAATGATCAAAAATGCAGGTTATACCATCACTTCTTATATTCCATGTTTTAAGCTAATCAAAACTTAAATTGAATCCATAATCCAAATGCATTATATTTGGTTGATTAGACAAGCGTCCAGTTCGTCAAGGTACATAGCTGCTTTGCTGTATCGCATCACACAAGTAACAGTTTTATGTTTAAATATCTTGCGGAACCTAGAAATTGGTAAAACACTGTATGACTTTTTTTAGAAAGCGATGCGTTTTTAAAAGAAGGAGGTTGGGTTTGGAGAAACTTGAAAAGTTAGAGTACAAAAAAGTGAGATTCCAGATTGCCTTTATCGGCAATGCCTGTTAGTTTTACCAAGATTTAGAAAAGAATTTTCTAAAGCTTCTTAGCGAGAAAGGGGAATACATCAAATTCTCGTGGGAACTTTTTAATCCGTATCCATCCATACCCATTTATTTCCAAATCGGTTCACTTTTCCTTTTTCTTGCACACTATTCTTCACAAAAGTACCAATACACGTAATGTCATATTGCATCCTCTTTCAGACACGCGTATTTCGACTTATAGCATACTAAGCTAAATAGCTTTTCTTTATAAGATGATGTTTATGTGAAAAATATATTTTTCAAATCTAGCATGAGAACTATATGAAATACTCTTTTGTGACTCAGATTTAAAAAATATAGCACTAAAGCCGCGAATCGCAAAGCTTTTAACAATTTCAACGATTGAAATACTTTCCAAAGGCACTAGCCCTGCCAACATTTACTTTCTTTTTATGGACGGGGTAAAGGCTACAACTGCGGCAGACATTCGGCAATTTGTTGACGCGTTTACCGAAAACAGAACGCTTTCGTTCTGAAAACTATATTTCGACTTTTATCCGAAGCATCGTTAATATGCACATAAATGTTTGGCCCATACGTGGGGAACCTTCGAAATATAGAAGCTGCGTCCAATACCTAAGCAAGGATTCTGGCCATATACGGAAACAAGAACCATGTTCTCATGCGCGCCAAGATCGAACTTATATCCACATTTTTACTTTTACAAGAAAAGCACAGAATTTCCTTTAGCCAAGCTTCATTTCTTGAGCAACGCTGATCAAGTTAGGATACCAACTGCCAACTACTACCTTTGCCATTTGGTTATAAAGTAAGTGAGTGCTACAGTGGAATTTTTGGTTTTAAAAAGTTATAGGCTCCCTTTAGTTATAGTTATAGGTTTTAGTAAAAAACTTGTTTAATTAGCTAATTGAGTGATTATACGACATGGCGTTTTTTTGTGTTGTAGTATTTACTGCAGAAAATACGACTGCAGTTGTTTCCTCTTCATGGGTGACAAACGACAATAAAATATGTTACTGGCCATCCGGCCCAGCTTTAAACATTCAAAACCTAGCAAAATCGCATTGTAAAATTAAAAAAAGTTGGACCAAACACCCGTGTCGTGTACTAAAAACATCAGGTGAGTTTATCGGTAGTATTGTAACATTTTAATTATTTAATAATCAATTTAAAGCTGATTAGCTGCAATTTTATTAACTTATGTCATGGTTTTTGTTTAGATACATATGAGGGAGCATACTCTCGTCTGGAAGACGCTGGTTACACCTCAAACTTAAATTCTTCAGCAGCCGAAAATTCTCCTCAAGTGACCTCTGTACCTGGAAAACGTTATAGGCGACCGTTAGCTGGACGGACTAAAAAACTGAAGGTTGTTACAGCCTTAAGTACGGACAGTGAAGACAGCAGGGAATCTTCGGATTTATTTCGAGAGGATGAGGATATTTGTGAAGATATTCTAAGCAGAGGCTTACTGGATCAAGCCAAAACATCTGATCAGACTGTTTTAAATGGTATTTTAATTAATTAAATTAATTTTGGGAGTTAATTAAATAATTTATGAAAACAATATTTATAGAAAGCCCGGAATTCAACTAATTCTTATGGTTTATTTAATATTTTCTTTTAGGCACAGCGACAATAGAAATACCATACCAAGGAGGAAATGAAGAAGTTTATCAACTTAACAGTGCTATTGTCTCTCCATCTGCGTTGAGTACCCCCAGATTACAGGAAATAACACAACCTAATTTGGACAATTTTCAGGTTGTCCCTACTCTGGACAGCATTTGGCAAGCATTAAATGGAATGCACACTGAACAGAAAAGTTTGTTTCAATTCAACTCTAGTTTATTTATTTTAGGAAAGTATATTCATCAGTGTATTACTTTGTAAACTTTTTTTTTAGAATTCCAAAATGTTGTCATTCAGAATCTGGTCACGATCATTGATAATCAGCACGAGCTACTGCGAAGAACTTCCGCCGAGCAACAAATACAGCAACAAACTAAAGCTCTCCCGGTAACAACCCCAGTTTCAACTTTGGAGGATTTTACATCTTTGAACGCATGGTTATCTAATACAGATAATCTACAGTCGTATGTAAGTTCAACGGTTACAAATCTAACTCCAATTAAAATATAAGTTCAAGAATCTCTGTAAAGTCTGTGACTAAATTATTAATCTTACAGCGCAAACAACTAGTAGTTTTAGGAGGAAAGTCTGTCTCTTCCATTTCGAAACGAGTGCTTGCAACTATATTTTCGAATGAAGTTGCTCAGATTCTGAGTCTCAGTGGAAAAGGCAGTAAAGCCCAGGCAGGACTTCAAGGAACCTTTGTGCTGGAATTAATTTATGGTTAGCCTAATTACATAGTACATTGTTATTGTAGTAATGACGTTATTTCTCATTAAAAATATTTTATTTTTAGAGTCTGTTCGTACTACTAATGGAGGAAATCTAGCAACCAACAGTGAAATCGATACTGCAATCCGGAACTGGTTAAAAAACGCATCTGATAGAGCCGGCGGTAGGGAGGCTCGTCGAAATCGCCAAAGATGTCGACCCCAACCAGATGGTCATCAGATAGAACAAAGCGGAGGCAGCGTCTAAGCAAAGTTCAGCGTGTTCTTGAAACCATTTTTGTACATAATATAAATGCAAATGTAAATGACGATGTACATACGGTGGAACTTAATGTAGTAGAAAGTGTTAATCAGAATTTAAGCGTAACTAGGTTGTGTCAGCCAGGTCTAGGGGTACCTTGTACATTCGAAACAGTTAGTAATGTAGAAATAGAGAGCAAACCAGAGGAACCTGCGATTATTTCATGTGTAGATAGAATTAAGACATGGGCAATTTGTCATAACATTACTCATAGTGCTCTAAAGGATTTACTCAAGATAATGTCATCTAATTTACCTGAACACAATTTTCCGCTAGATCCACGGACTCTACTACGGACTCCGAAGACAGTCAATGTTATTGAAATTAGTGGAGGATCATATGCATACTTTCAACTCATTCCAATTGTAGAAAGCAGGGTTCGGTCAGGCTTGAAATCTAACGTTGTTAAAGCTGTTTTGAATACCCTATCCGACTCCAGTAAATTATTGATAACTTTGTCAGTAGGTGTAGATGGTATTCCCATTTCTAGAAGCAGCAACAAACAGTTTTGGCCAATATTAGGCCTGATAGATCAATGTAAAATAGAAACTCCTTTTGTGATTGGAATGTATTATGGCGAGCGTAAACCTTCCAATACTGATTTTCTTTCATCTTTTATTAATGACTGTAAATATTTAGAAAATAATGGATTAAACGTGGACGGCACTAAATATGACTTCAGGCTTTCGAAAGTTTTAGCTGATGCTCCAGCCAGAAGTTTTTTGAAGAGCGTTAAGAATCACAATAGCTATTATGGTTGCGAAAGGTGCAACCAATCTGGTAAATGGTTAGGGCGCGTAGTATTTACTAATGAGACAGCCATCTCGCGTACTGATTTTTCATTTCGACAGAAACGAGATTCAAAGCACCACTGTGGAGAAAGTATATTTTTAGAATTAAGGATTGGGCTAGTTTCGCAGTTTCCTCTAGATTACCTTCATTTAGTATGCTTAGGTGTAACGCGGAAACTGTTACGTCAGTGGGTTAAAGGCAAAATTCCACATAAGCTTAGGTTTACTGATATTGATAGGATTTCAAATAATCTACTACGGATAAAGTTGCATTTTCCTTCAGACTTTCAGCGTAAACCACGACCAATATCTGAAGTTGACCATTACAAAGGGACTGAATTTAGAAGCTTCTTGCTTTACACTGGATATGCAGCTATAAAGCCAGTAGTAAGCAAGAAGAATGTAAAGCACTTTCTACTTCTTCATTCAGCAATGTACATATTGCTGTCAAAGTTTTGTGCAGTCAAGAGCTGGAATTCTCTGGCCAAGCGACTTCTAAACAAGTTCATCCAGGAATCAATACATATTTATGGAAATGAATTCGTAACTTACAATGTTCATTCACTTTGTCATCTGCCCGATGATGCAATGGAACACGGCAATTTAGAAGGATGCAGTACTTTCAAGTTTGAAAGCTTCATGCAAGTTATTAAGAAAATGCTTAGGTCTCATTCTTTCCATCTTGAGCAAGTCGTGAAGCGAATTGCTGAGAAGGAATATGTAGACTCCTTACCACAAGTGCCTAAACTAACACCTATTATATCTTTAAAACGTGGTAATAATTGCTTTATGATAACTGGTAATAGGATTATTGTTATTAAGAAAAAACTACTCGAGAATAACTGTTATGAATGTGCAGAGTACATGCGTAGAGATAAGATTAAAGACTATCCATTTGACAGCTCTCTTCTTGGTATATACCTAGTGTCAAACCTTTCTTGTAATTTTAAGCTAGCTATAAATACAGAAGACATAATATGTAAATATATGCATTTACCTTTTAATCATTCATTTATGTGTATTCCATTGCTTCACACAGTTAGGTAAATGTTTGTTGTTATGTGTGTGAAATTTAAGTTTAATAAAGAACAGTTTAAGTACAATAAAGTTTGTTACATTTTTATTTACAATTAGTATAAAGTAAGCTCGTTATGCAGCATCAGTTTAGCATCTTATTTTGTACGGCATTCATTCTTAAGCTTATCGGTCAGCAAGCGGGCAGAAAGCTGGTGTCGGATTCTCGATTATGATAAGCTGCGGCAAGCTGAATGTGGACCGCAAATATTTAAGTGGCCAAAGTTGTACCATTAGCCGACTAACTTCGCCGAGGTTTAACAGTATTTGGCCCGAACGCAAATTGCGCACAGGGAAGAAGCTAATATCACTTTGATAGTACGTATATAGATGTAGTAAGAGTTGGTTAGTGTGTACGAAACGGAACGGATAATTTGAGGAGTCAGTTGTATGCAACAACCCTAATGCAAAAAATACGTTTGAATGACATTACGTGTATTGATGTGTGTATGACGGAATAAACGTTATCAAGATATTTTCATTTCACGGGTTTGGTTAGGTTCATTGTCGCCCGGTTTCGATTGTGAGACGCCCTGGGAAGTTCTTAAAAATTAAGTGACGTCTTTGCGAATAGTATTATTTAAAGTTTAGGTAGTTTTTTAATTTGATGGTTAATAATAAATGTCTATTTTTTAGTGTTTCGATAGTAAAACCAAATTGTTATGCCAAATTTCATGAGCGTCGATCAATTCGTTTTTGAGTTATCGTGCGAACACACGGACACACACACGTCAATGGTATTCACATAAACATCTCCAGCTTCGCTTTCGCTGATTAACTAGTTGACGTAAGACGTTATACTATGGAAGCAGCGAAAGAGAATGCATACATTCACCTCATATACCACTTACATATTTTCCACATTTGATTTTCAACTTTTTGTTCATGTAACTATCAAAATATACTATGTTCATACATAATTTTCTTTAAAAACCAACAAAATATACCATTTACATATTTTTCTTCATATAACCATCCAAATATACCATTTTAATATATATTTTACATTGAACCATCCAAATATACCATTTTTAAATATATTTAACACTTAACCATCCAAATATACCATTTTTAAATATATTTAACACTTAACCATCCAAATATACCATTTTAAAATATATTTTACACTTAACCACCCAAATATACCATTTACATTGAACTATCCAAATATACCATTTACATATATATTTTACATTGAACTATCCAAATATACCATTTACATATATATTTTACATTGAACTATCCAAATATACCCTTTTCTTACCCAAGACTATCAAAAAATACCTTATAACAAACTTTTTATTCTGTACCGTCAAAATATCCAACCATAAGATTTTGGTTGGTTAGGGGATAAAACGGTTTTTTAGCCAAACGGTTTTGTTTATCAACCAATTTTCTTAACTAACGAACTTAGCCTTACTTTTATTCTGTTCCACCCGTAAGGCAAATTTCATAGTGCTTCGGTGAATTCGTTTTTGAGTTATCGTGCGTACAGACAGACAGACAGACACGCTGACACACGTCAATGGTAATCACATAAAGCATCTTTAGCTTTGCTTTCGCTGCTTAATAAAGGGGGTATTTTGTATGAAAAGGTTCCAGCCAAATAATGAACTATCAGTTATATACAGCTTGCCAGTGCAAACCTAGGTAAAGCGTATTTAACTAGAGAATGTTCCAAGTTCCAACACAAAAGACTAAAAACAAAATAAAGTTTTTGGCAAGTTGCTGATAGAATTTGTAGAAGGTGGAAGATCGCAATACGTAAAGTTCGAACTGCACCGGATTATTTGAATGTGCTACGGTGATATTCACTTGCTTTGTAACTTTTGTGTGAAACTACTTTCTTATTTTATTACAATCGCGATAAATCTTTTTGATGGGTCAAAATCTTTGAACAATGACGGGGATATTATTATAAATTTTCCCATGCAAATTTATATTACAAGACAAAATTGAATTTCCTATAATGAAAAACAAGTTTATTACTTATTTCTTCAATATCTTTTCTCCCGATTGAAGTCGTATAATACAAATGGTGCAAGTCTTTCCCACAAAGATAAAACACCCACACACCAATTTAACCAAATGGATATATTTTGGTTATAAAAACCTGTTTTCTACGTGCTAAACTTGGCATCAGGCTATGATCAAAATTCCATAACAAAAATTAAATTTCATAAGGATGTGATCACCTTATAATTTTAAAAAATCAAAGCATCATGCATTTCAAGAGGTCAGCACAGGAAATGATTTGGATGATAGGGAAAAATGCTCTTTTATATACAAATGGTTCATATGTACGTAAACAATTTATGCATACGTTTGAAATCTTGACAAAAATGGTTCTTTTGTACGAGGTTGCGAGAAGCTTTGAGATCCAGTCTTTTATAATTAGAGATTCCT